>JAKCPI010019294.1:0-10539 GCA_023213315.1 Euborellia annulipes | reverse complement strand
GTGTATAATAACAGAGTTCGTATGAAATATATTTATTTTCTAAATAAAATTTAAAGTATACAATGGCAAAGGGCTCTATGCGAATTTTCATTTTCTTGAAATCTAAAGAGTGCCATAACGAAGGTATGTGAAGTCCCTCTGGCAAATTTCAAACTTGCGTCATCAGGTCTAATTGTAGAGATATAGAGAAAATTAAATTTTAATAAAAAAAGGTGCTTTAAAGAGGCTCTTATTTTGAATTTTCTAGATTTTTTTAAGGGCCTACTCCTTAAAAATATGCAGATAGTTGAAATTCATAGTAATATAAAGCTCTGAGGTGATTTAGTAGTGCAAAACAAGGCTAAATGTTTTTAAAAATCGAGATTTTTCAGCTTTTTTAATTTTTGCCTGAATACAAAAACATATATTTACGATAGTTTTTCAACTTTTCATTCGTGTATATCTGTTAACGAAATTATAAATAAAACGGTTAACAAAGTGAGAATTCAGCGCTATCCATATACTCAAGAATAGCTCTAACTTCTAAGCAAAACACAACTTTATAAAATGTTCTTATATTTGATTAAATATATTTGACATATATTTTACTAAATATTTGACATATTGACTTTGACGCTGATTGCATTATATCTGATAGATCGTAATAGTTTTTAAGAAATGTCTGTCAAAGAACGTAAGAGGATTTTCTGTTGACTGAACCCTAGCCATGAAGATGGCCGCATAGTCGATCGAAACGTCACTAAATAAGAATAAAATTTATCCTTTTTTTTTGCGCCCCAAACCCACAGTTGCACCTCTTCCGCCACGCCCAAGTTACGGCACTACTCTAGATAATTTATATTAGAAAATACACAACTAGCTTTTATGTATTAAATAATGACATCATCAGTATGATTAGAAGTTAGTTAGATTTAATAGAGAAAGGGATATAGAGATTCCCTGAAGAGGGTTCAGATCTAATAATAAATAAATTAGATTTATGAGACCCAACAGTCTTTTATTAAAGTGCACCTTGTAAATAGAATTTAACCATGAGTTTGTGTGAATGTAAGAGGAATAAACTTCGTGTCTGTGAATATATACGTATATAATCAAAAAGTAATCTTGGTAGTTAATTTAACTCAATTCAATTGGCTTAATTTGAACTCGAGTTCATGTGTTTTTATTTTTTTTTATTTTTTTTTTTTACTTAATGAGTCAAGGAGAGTTAATGAAAGCTCTAAGTGAGTTTGCTGCTGCTTGAATATTAGCTTGGTTGTAGGGGGTACCTGTACCTCCGCCGGCGACGCCGCCGCCTCCTGTGCCACCTCCACCCCCAGCACCGCTGCTTCCGCCGCCGCCACCTCCACGGCCCGTACGCCAGGTACTTGAAGTTACCTTACATACGAGCAGCAGGTCTGATAGTAGACAGCAACGCACTTCACTCTAAAATAACAAAAATAAAAATAATATAAATTTTCACTATTATTATTAGTATTTTAAAAGAGCTTTTTGCATTAATTAGTTAGAAATTAATAATACGAATTGGATAGAGGTAGGGAAGAGTCAGAACAGCAGATAGTCTATCTACTGGTATAGATAAACTTGAAGAAGCTTCGTTTGTTAAAAATGTTTTTTAGATAAATTGGGTGACTAAAATTTTATTTTTTTATAAAATTTATTCTTAAACGAACTATAGGTAAAAACCCATTTACTCAAACCGGTACTTCTTCATGAAAAAGTAGTAAATACAATTTTATCAATTTAGGAAATAAGGGCAAGGACAATTATTATCTTATTACATAATTTTTTTCTGCCCTTAATTCTAATCTTAATAAGTATTTTCAACATCACAATTAATAATAAATAATAACACGAAAATAAATGATTATATAGAAAAGAAGGTGAATTATTATACTAAATGTGAGATTCTGGGTCAAACTTATAAAAGAGCAGGACTATAAAACGAAATTTTATTTTTTAATAAATTATTTCCTCTTGCCTAATTATTTATGAATCGGGTCGTGATAATAAATTATAAGAGAAAGAGACTGGCTTATCAAAGATGAATAAATGCTAGTCTTAGGTCAAGTAATTCTCGTAAAAAAAAACTACTTAATGGAAAAAATAATCACATGGGCGTAGCCAGGGGAGGCAGGGGGGGGCCGTTGCCCCCCCCTGGCTGGTCCTAAAAATTAAAAAAAAATATATATATATATATTTTTCCCATTGGAAATTTTTTTTTAACACTCCAATTCACTACATTAATTTAATTTTTTTATTTTATTTAAATAAATAATTAATACTCTATGTAGATATTAATTGCAAACCCCCCTCTTCGCCCTAACGAGGAGTTGGCCCCCCCCTAACAAGAAGTCTGGCTACGCCCATGAATAATCAGCTAATCTTTCAATAAGCTACAAGTTTTGTTTTCGATAGCTTGTTTACCATTGATAATTTCTATTTCATAACTTTCATCACGCATTTTTTTAGACCTATCTGAAAATTTATTTTTATTCACATTTAACTTATGCTAGGTTAGGTGCTAAATCACCCACTTTACTCTCATTTATATATGTCCTTAAATTCTTAAAAAAAAAATGAGAATTTTTTGTAATACTAATATCAAAAAATGCAAAAAAAATTCTATCGTTATCTTTTCTATAAAAGTACGGGCTTCTACACTCATCATACCCCATATCATGAATTGTTAGGCCTATTCGAGGTGAGGTCTCTGGAGAGTAGAAGGAGGCAAAGGGGCCTCAAGTTTATATATGATATACTTAATAACAAAATAGATTGTTCGGGATTATTAGAAAAAATAGGGCTTTCTGTGCAGCCCTTCAATAGGAGACATAAATATCTACTCCATCAGGGGTTTGCACGGACCCAATATTGTGAGAGGTCGCCAATATTTAGAAATATAGCTGAGGTGAATCTCAGGGAAATGGAAATTTTTGGGGTTGGAGAGGCTGAATTTAAGAGATTTCTCAACTCTGTCTGATATTTGTCTTTTTTTCTTTTGATTTTTCCTTTAATGATTTTTTTTTTTTTTTCTCTTTCTTTTGTATTGTTGTTTGTTTGTTTTTTTTTTTTTAAGTCTTTTTCCTGTTGTTATGAAATGTAATTTAAGAAAAAAAAATGAAAATGTATAATCTGGCGAAACGAATTGTACTTCTGTATATTGTATGCATGTGAAATTTTTTACGAGTATTGTACTGTCTCAAAAGATAATTGGGTGTAGCCTGTAATTTTGAGTAGCCAAATAAATAAAATAAATAAAAATAAAATAAAATGAGCTACGTATGCAGTGGCGTAGCGAGGGGGGGGGCATCATGCCTCTGGCGCTACTCACAAAGGGGCGCCAAATGGTCCGCAAAACAAAAAATTGCTGGATAATTTTTATTTTTATTATAATTGATTTCTGGAAAATATATTTTAAATTTAGTGCCAGTGTAATATAATAATTTTGTATATTTTACATATAATATTATATGGTTTTAGAATGTGGGGGGGAGGGGGGCGCTAAAAACGTATTGTGCCCTCGGCTCGTGCCGAGTTAAGCTCGCTACGCCACTGTACGTATGTTTAGAGAAATGTGATGGAACCTTTTAATACATTCAATTTAAGAATTTTTATACTAATTTTTAATTGTATAGATTGAGTGGTTCCCAACCGGTAGGCCGCGGCACCCAAGAATGCCTGCCTAAGGGATGCCGAGAGATATTTAGATAAACAAAAAAAAATAAATAAATAAAAAATAAAGAGGCGAGAAATAAAATTTTGCTAAAAAAGGGTCAAATGATTTAAACGGAAGTGGAAAAATTTCCCGTAGGGCGGGAAAAACTAAGCTTTGCCTAATGCAGGGCGGCAAAAATTTCACGGAAGGGAAAAGATTTTTGGCAGGGAGAAAATGAAGCGGAAAAATTTGTGGGAAAAATTTCGTTTTGCTAGGGGAAAAAAAAGGAAGGGTGCCCCTAATGTGTAATTTTATTCCCAACGCACCTTTGGGGTGCAATGTACTTGAGGGTTGAGAAACACTGGCATCTTTTATTGCCTAAATAAAAAAAAAGAGCGTTGATCAGTTCTCAAGTAATATAATTAGACTTATTTGTCATCTAAAATGTTAGATCAACATGAGTTAGTAAGTTAATAATTCCGCCAGATGGTAGCATCAGTCAATAGCGCCTTAAATAGTTGATAGGCATCTATAAAGCTGGTGAGCTATGAGGGATGCCATTATGTAGGGGTTATGAATTTGGTTAGAGCCCTGTAACACGAGTGTCAAGAGAAATCTTTACACACGTACATTATCGCATTTATACCCAGATGGGCGAAAATTTATTTAAATTAATTAGATACCAGTTAGTATAAATAAATAAATATGGCTAATATGATTAAATCGTTTAAGAATACGACATAAAATAAAATGAGAATCTCAACTTTCATCCCTTCCTAGACGACAGTATCAGTAGTTGATGAGTTTTTTCTTGTAAGATTAAAAAAAAAAAGCAAATGCAAATTTTTTAATTTACCAGCTTGTTTCTAAAATAACTAAAAAAAAATTCTTTTGTTAAAGCTAATTAAATTAATACTTTAAAAGGGTTTTGAGTATTTAAAAAGATATCGCGTTTGTCTTTTTTTTTTACTTTTTATTTTTGTCCTTTTTGTTAATGCGATTATCTAAAACGTGTTGTTTGTTTTTTTCATTGAGACGTGGCAAACGGATCCAGGGGGAGTTCTAAGTGCTTGCGAATATCAACTCATTTTATGAGAAGCTATATAAAGCGAAGGAGCTAGCTAGCGACCTTTTGCATTTTGAAAGCGCTCAGCGCCCCGGAGGGCAATTTGCACGAAGACCGGCAAAGAGGAGAAAGAGAAAGAGAGAGTCAATTTGTCTGTCGAGAGATTCAAGTTTTATTTGACATTTGATCCGACAATGCATCTTTACATGGAAGGGTTGCTATAATATAAATTCACCATGTTTGTGGATCCGAAATGAGCAGCAATTATTAATCTAAATGTTTCTGTTTAAAGTTACATTTAAGTTCACTTAACAACCCGTTCTAAGCTATTAAGTTTATTGAAAGAGCAATTAAAAAGTAAAGAAAGAAGACTAAGAGATATTATCATCATTAAATGAATTTGGTAAGTATTAATACATTATTTGAAAAGATTGATCTTTTTTTTTTTAAGGTAAATTGACTTAAGAGAATTTGTTGCCCTCGGGGCATGGCGTAGAGGTTAGCGTGCTAACCTCATATACCAAACGTCACGGGTTCGGACCCCAGGCAGTCCGATGATTTTATTTAAGCCAATTGGATACCAAATGGCTTAAATAAGAATGCCTGGACCCCATATATGTATATTTATCAATAACGGATATCGTAAAAGTCTTATATGGCCTGAGTTGCCGAAAAGACTGTGTGAATGTGTGTGTGAGTGTGAGTGTGAATGAGAAAAAGTGTGAGTGTTTTTTTTTAAAAAAAAAAAAAAAAAAAGAAAAAAAAAAGAGAATTTGTTGTAGAGACAAAAGTTGGTTAAACTGTACCTATCCATCCTCAAGTTACTTTTATTTCTATACTCGCTCTCTTGAATTATTTATTTCTAGCTTATCCAGCTTCTATTTCCACCCGGGATCTTCCTACTATCTTAATCCAAGCTTTAAAGGATATTCTACTGAAGGAAAGTCGTAGAGAAAAAACTTAAAAGGGACAAATTGAAATCATTTTTGAGAGGAAAAAAAGAGAAAATGTTTTTATTTGAATGAAATGTTCAGCTTTCGTAATAAATTTAGGCCCGTTTTTTATGTTGCGGCTTTGATTTATTTTTGTTTTTGAGTCATTTATTTTCATTCCTGTTGAATATAACTAAAAAACAATCTAGAAGTCTGAGGTAAGATCTATATTCTACATGTTAAGCCGGGCATTCACGATCGCTCCAAATGGATGCAATCCAAAAAATGAACCCCATTCACGGTCACTCCAGTCCAGTGATTCCCAATGTGGTCTATATCGACCCCCAGAGCTCGGCGACGACCTACAACCCTATAAGGTGATATATCAATTGAAATTGATTGAAAGATCTCTCACCTGATGAGCATCATTACACATAGCTGCCTAATGCAAATTATATATATTTCCTTGACACTTAATGGGCCCTGAAGATGGTCTCTATCGAGACCGAAACGTCGGCTTAATAAAATATTTAAAGAAAAATATTTGGCTGCCAGTCTCTTCTCCTGCAACCCTTCTTTGATACAACTCAACAGCCACAACTACAATACTAACAAATACACTTATATCCAACAAAATAACATAATTTTGGCCGAAAAAACTTCAAATTAGAAATAATAAAAGTATGCAAATATTTCTATAAAATAAAAATCATAATTCTACGTAGTATTTTGGAGTTTAGGCTTTCACAGTTATTATCATTAGTAAAAGAATTAGATTTTCGGTTTAGTTGTGGTTTATTTGTATTAAATACAAAGCCACTCCTTCTGTGGCTTTCTTCAGGTACAATTCAGCTAAGATTTTTTACAGGTTTTTACATCTGTGACAATCTCAATTGAATTAGTTGAGAAAAAAAAAAACTAATTCAATTATTTCAAATGAGATTGTCACAGATGTAACAACCTTTATAATCTTAGCTGAATTGTTCCTGAAGAAGGCCACAGAATGAGTGGCTGGAACGTTGTAACACAGTTAAACCGAAAATCTAATTCTTTTACTCATAATTCTAGTAGTAAGTAAATAATTTGTTCTAAGAACAACTTTTTGTTTTTAAATGGTATCACCATTTTTTGATTCCGAAATAATGGTATGCATATCGTTACTCACTTTGGAGCCCTGAGCGTCTCGTAGCTTGAAGTCCGCTTCAAGAATGAGATTCCGTATTAGACCTGGAGCACAGCCAGGCACGCCGGCTCTTAGATCGAGTTCGGTTTGGGCTTTAACCAATCGATCAAGTTCATCATCTTTTGCTTCGATAATATCAGGAACCTCAAGTCGAGCAGCTAATGCATCCAATCGTTCAGAGTCGTGTTGCCGACGCAATGATGCATTCACACCATACACGAACCTATAACAATCATATAATAATATTAGACAATTTTTTATTTTCTTATAAATTTAAATATAATACTTACTCATCGACAGCAGTGACCATAGCGCTAAGAGCTCCCTTCTGTGGCTCATCGCTTTGCTTGAGAACCGCCCGTAAGAGAAGACCATATTTGGTAAGTCGCTGCATTGGTTGCACTAGGAGATCTCGCAATCCTAGCCGGAGGCACTGTTTTTGGTTTTCACACCACACCAAATACGTGGTGAACAATTCAGAATCGGCCTGTGCTTGGCGACAGTATCGTTGACAACGGCTCTGTTCCGCGCAGTAACGAGCGTAGGACTCGAATAGAATATCAACCTGGAAAATGAAATTTGTATTTCTTTAAACACCAATTTTTTGTCTTAGAGGATGAGAACTAAAAAGAGACTAGAATTTAGAATCTTTTTTTCCACTCAGGTCATCTTACTATTGTTGAATTTAATAGATACAATTTTTGGAGAGGGATGCAAAAGTTGAGAAATACTCAAAGTCGTGGTTGATACATTTTAAAGTGAGGAATGAGAACAAAAACAAAGAAACTATTACAATTAGTCGCTGGATCAGAGAACAATGGTAGAGTTCTTGCTCTAAAACGCCCCATACACGCTGTATTTTGGTACGCGAGCCCGCCTCGGCTCGCCTTCAAACCAGCCAAATCCGCAAGTGAATGGGCTCTCACGAGCCGAGCCGAGCCGGGACAGATCCGTCTGGCCTTCTGTCCGGCTCGGCTCGGTTCGGGAGCTGATCCGCAAGTGTGTGAGCTCTCACGGATCGGACTTGTGCCTCAGATTATGCAAATCATGGCTGATATTGGCTCGGCTCGGCTCATGAAAGCCCACACACTTGCGAATTTGAGCGAGCCGAGCCAGACTCCTACGCGTGTGTGGTGAAAAATTGCCGGATCCGGCTCGCGTACCAAAGTCCGGCGTGTATGGGGAGCTTAAGAGTCAGGGTCATTTTATTTAATATTGAAAATTGTAACTTATTATATTTTTAAAATGATTAAAATTTTAATCATTTTATATTTCTCTGATTATTCCAAGAGCTTTCATGCAAACAGTTGTCAATTATATTTGTATATAAATTTATATATTAAATTGTGAAATTTATTAAGTACCTCATTTAGAATATTAAATAGAAACATTTTTACTTTTTATCTTTAAGATCTTTAAACATTAAAGTGTTCTTTGAACAAACAGAATTGTATTTATTGAATACTCACAGGAAGGAAGGAGTATGTAATTTTATTTAATTAAAATTTATCGATTTTGAAAGTTATTCGGAAAATGGAGTGATAATTGAGGAGTTTTTTGTTTACTTAATATTGATAGAGAATTTTGAAACATATGAGTAATTGCCATGCCTATGGTTTTTTTTCATATAGAAAGCTGCTGGCGGATGGAAGACTAACAACCATCATTGATGTTAAGCAATGCTAAGCGCTACCACGAAAGAGGGAAGCCCTAGTTCGAATCCAGGAAGCGTGATTTACTCCGAGAAAGAGCCTTAATGCCGGAAGACATCGGTACATAATACTTATAAACCCTAAATGCATATCAAAATAACATAGAGAGTGAAACAAAAAAAAAAACAAAGTAAATATAGTATTTGTTTCCTGACTGCTTATTATGAAGTCAAGGAGACAAGATATGGAAATCGGTGAATCGAGGATAAGGTTAGTCGGTTCGCCACGAAAGTGGAAAGCCCATTCTAGTCCAGGGAACCTAATCGAGATACAAACTCATCTAGCAGGACTAGCAGGACTTCCAAGCTCTACCTAGTAAATGCAGATGATGTTTTGAGGGTAGATCTCTCTCTTCATCGAAAAAGATGCTTTGAAATTAAACAAATTAATATTGTTGTTTAATAATTTTTAAATATTTTGTGTAAATATACATATGAATATTCAGAAAAAATTCAGTTTTGCGGGTTGCAGTCAATAAAAAAAAGTTTTTTTAAGTCGACGTTTAGGTCACATCATGATCTTCTTCAGGGGCTATTTCTATTTATATATTTCCTTCAATTGTCTTTTCGTCTCCATAATTTAAATTAAATTGTATATTAATAAATGCACACCGATAAACTAAGCTAATTTGTTGTCGAAGGCAATCCAATCAAGATTTCAATTCACCTTTGTAAAATAATATATAACTCTCTATCAGACAAAGTGTGAAGAAAATAGTAACTTTTTTAAAAAGTTGAAAAATATACTAGAATAACTTCAAAATTGGATGTTTATTACATTAAAACAAAGAATTAACCATGATGATTCAAACTCGAACCGACAGTTAATTGTAATCTATATATAAAATTTTATATATTAATGAAATTACTAGAAGACAATGGTAGTAAGGTACACTCCTATCATTTCTTGTCAACGTCCTTGTTTATTAATTAAAAATTAATTAAACGACAATCTCTGATTAAAATTAAACGCAAACAAAATGTGTATTTCCTTCAAAATCGTTATGAATATTATATCATTAAAGCAGAATATGGCCTGATAAAAAAGAAGAAAATAAATGAGTAAGAAAAAAAAATTTATTCGTTTCAAGCCATTTAGCTTCAAATGAGGCATCCTATCTATTTTTATCTGTAGTATTTTATACTTAAAGATAAAAACGAAGCAAAGGGCGGTGAGTCAAGACCTGCTAACCTCATAAACACAAACACCGAGTAATTTGACAAACATCCAACAAAATTCTAATTAACTCAAGAAATTAGGAAAAGAATTATTATGGGATTAGAAAAGGTTTCCGGTTTAATTGGAGGGAGAGCAAAAAGGGAGGCGCCTGCACCCCTTAAAGCCCCTGATTAATCCATGCATTTAATCTAATAACCTGTTTCCGTCAAGAAAATTTAAGGCATTTTCCGGTAGACTACGCCTTAGAAATTAAATATTGATATGATATATAGTCAATAGAGACATTTTAAATTAATGAAAGAAACACCTTTCAGAGAAGATGAAAATTTTTCTATTATTCCTATGAAATATCGGGAGAATTAAGGTAAAGATAGGCCTACTAATCGAAATCGGGTACTTGGGGGAAATGTTCAATTTAACAAGAGAATGGAAGAAGCGTCAATCGGGGCTGTTCCTAGGAGCGGGGGGTCAAACTAACTAAATATTACAGTTAAATTTATTTCGTTTATTAGGCACTTCAAGTCGACGTTTCGGTCAGCTGATACAGCAAACAATCTGTCCCAATAATTTTAAATTTAAAAATGAATTTATTTTTATTATTAATCACATATTAATTAAGAAAATTTTAAAATAAGCTTAGATGATTTATTTAAAAATTATCTGTCAAATAGTTCAGCACTCTTGCAACAGATGGCAGGCTAGTCTACTGGGCCTTCTGCGCCTCGCATCATTTATTACAGTACAGCCGGTACCCTATATCTGGCCTATATTTATATATTATAGGCTTTTATAAAATATACCTAATATAT
>JAKCPI010019293.1:0-11423 GCA_023213315.1 Euborellia annulipes | reverse complement strand
TTTGGGAATTTTTTTGACCTTCCTATGAAAGATACAATAAAAATAGGAACATCCCCTGAAAGCCTGGTTAATTGGCTATCTTACATAATTTTTTTGGTTTCCGATTCGGTAGCATAAGAGTAGGTGAGGTATTTAAACAAAAATTTTCATTTGCGGGACTTTTTGCCCCACCGAGGGGGTAAAAGTTCGCACTAGGGCTGGGCAAAAGTCCTTAGGTGCAAAACAATTGCCCCTGCAGCGAACAACCTCTCGAACCAGGGTATAAAAAAGACTTAATAAGAAATACATTAGGTATAGGTATGTTTTATGTATTTATTTTATTTATTAGAAATACACAATAGGCCTAATAACAATTAGTCCCCAGTAAGATTGAAGTTCATAATCTGCATAAACATTTCCGGGTCGTGGTCGTTTCCCTAGGCTCATTAATCCGAGAAACTACTAGGTAGGGGTATTAGAAACCCAGAAAATACTAGGTAGGGGTATTAGAAACTCGAATACCATTGGGTGACATTTGTTCCATTGGAGATCCATTGGGCCTTTTGCCCCGTCGAGGCCGCGGACTTTTGCCCCATTTAGCTATTTTCATCGAAGTGTTACAAAAAATTTTTATTGTTAACTGTAGAGAAAAAAAAGGTTTTAAAATATTTATTTAGGGTTATCAGCTTGCAATCAAAGACATTAGACAGTTAGAAAAGTGCATGCTGGTACATGTTGCAACCATGATAATTTCCATAAATATTAGATGGAAGGTGACAAAAACACAAATTTGCTCATTGTTAACAATGTGCTTCAAACATGTTATTGAATTTCGAATCATCATCTGATCTTGTTGTTAGCAACCCAACAAAGTTGTTTAGAACAACGCCAAGTCTACCGGGGATTTTAAAATGAGGATTCGGACTTTTGCCCCGTGCGGACTTTTTGCCCCACCTTACTCTACATATATATATATATTTTGTTATATATCTTTTAGTGCTCTTAGGATGGCTGTATGCCGAAAGGCCGAATAGATTTGTCGCCTCTGCAGCATTTTTGAGTTAATATATTCTAATTAGGACTATTTAGAATTTTAATATTCAAGAACACTTTGAATTTTTAAAAGTCTGAGTAAAACCTCTTGAATTTTATCATATCGACGTTCTAATTAGCAAAGTGCCTAACTCCATTTTTGTTTATTTTTCAGGAGAGCCAAAAAAACATTTCATTGCCATTGTTAGAGCCTCTGTTAAACACTCTTCGAACTGAAAAATTTGAATTATGCTCTTTACCCAGTTCAGGGCATAAGGAGAATGATATTTTGCAACAGAAAATACAAAAAAAAATGATTTTCGAAAAAAGTGAACTTTTCAACTGAGAGCGTCGATATATATTAATATTACCAGACCACACCATCCAACGATATTAATTATACATATTAGTCATATTTTGTATACAGTGCAAATATCCGTAGTATTGAAAGTGTATAAAGATTGAAAAAATCAATAAAAAAAAATCTGAATTCGTTATCTTTCGGTCTCTCTTAGCAAAAGCTTTGGCTCCTACTCTCCTTTTAATAAATAAATAAATATTTAAAAGAAGATGGGATAATAAAAAAAAACTACCTATATTTTGAAGTACAGTCTGTGCCAAATAAAAGGACGTCAGGTGAAGTTGTTTTTTTTTTTGACAATTCATCTTCTCTCAAATAAATTTTATAAAGGGAAGAAGGAGTCAAAGCTGTTGGCATGTTTTTGCTAACAGAGACCGCCTTTAGCTAATTCTAAAGCTTGCTTTATGCTGCTGACGACGTCTGTCATTTCAAAATAAAAGAGATTTGTCATTAAAAAAAAAAAAAAAAAATTGTTTTTATATAAGAAAATCTCTAACAAAATCAAATTTATTTAATTTTTACTTCCACTTACCTCTAAATATGTTTATATATATATGAAGAAAAGTATTGCGATCGTGTCAAAAATGTGATGTCAATATTTTGATGAATATACACGTTTTGAAGTCCTCTGGATGCAAAAAAGCTCTTTTCACGACATGGTCTGTTCCTCTGTGAACAAAATATCTCAAAAACGAAAAGAACTAGGAGGTTGAAATTTTATATTTAAGTTAGGCATGAGACGTTTTGAACAAAATCGACCAAAGAGTACTAAATAAAGAAAATATAAATAAGGATGAATTTATTTTAATTCCTATAATTCCCCCGGTAGCCATCGGTATTATAAAAATTTAACAATATGTAAAATTAAAACCTTAATGGCCTCTGCAGCCGAAAAGGGGGGAATTAAATAAAAAAAAATAATAAAAAATTCCTATAATTAATAAAATTATTGTGACGTCACGAGTGCTTGCAATGCGGCGTGAAGTGGCGCCAGTCAAGGCTAGCCTAGGCAAATGTACGCCTTCTGTGATTGGCTGACACTTGGCGCGCTGACCAATCACAGCGTGGCTTATAAACAAGGCGAATATCTCGGACGAGATGCCTCTCTCCTTGCCGTTTACTCGACAGTCGCCATGATCAGGGCAAGTGATTTGTATTACCTCTGTGTCGTTTTTCATCCAGTAGTGATCCCAATATTTTAACATCAGTTCTGTGTTAGTGTTATCAAGAAATGATCCAATCTGTGAACACCTAACGAGTCCACAAACATCCTCTGGCCTTTCATTTTCACTATCTCAATCGTCCAGGTAACCTACAACGTTTTGCTTATTTCCATATTAAAGTGTATATTATTTTATTAATTCTCGTCGTTTTTATTTTAATCATATTTTTTTTTTTTTTTTTTCAAAAAACATTTACACTTTTTTCTCATTCACACACACATTCACACAGTCTTTTCGGCAACTTAGGCCATATAAGACTTTTACGATAACCGTTATTTATTAATTTATCTATTATTGGGGTCCAGGCATTCTTATTTAAGCCATCTGGTATCCAAATGGCTTAAATAAAATCATCGGACTGCCTGGGGTCCGAACCCGCGACGTTTGGTATATTTTAATCATATTTATTATTTATGTTGATGGCGTTTCATTTTTGGCTAATACCATCTTCTTTCATCGAGTATTGAATAGACATTTTGTTGTATTCTTAGTATTTTTTTTTTTTTTACTTTCTCTTACCTCTATATATGTATGTTAATATATATAGAAAGTATTGGATTCATGTCAAAAACTCGATGTTGAGATTTTGATGGATATACACGTTTTGAGGTGGAGGATGAAATTTTATATTTAAGTTAAGCACCCCCCTAGGGCGTGAAAATAAGCTTTTGAATAAAATCGACCAAAGAGTACTCTACTGATGTACTTTTTCGGTTTTTTTTTTTAGATTTTCTCAAAATTTGCTCTAACGATTTTGATTAAAATTTAAAAATCAATTATTTTTTAGATGCTCTTTCAAATGTATATTCTCATTTTGCCATTGAAATCTTCTGGAGACCACTTTACTCTTGTACTTCATAGGAAAGATAGGCGAAATGGTTGCCATGCAGAGTTGGCAGGTTTTATCCCGTCGAGTATAATACACGGTTTTATACATGTATAAAACTATCGCGGATAAAACTAGGCCGATGTATAAAAAGTATAAAACTGTAAAAAACCAACCCCCTCCCCCTTGAAAAAACAGCTTAAAAGCTTTTCATATTTTATAATGTTTTAAAGCATTGACGATGGTGTTTGCTTTTTATTTAGTGAATAATATAATCAAAATGTTAATAATTGAAAAATGAGATTTTATTTTAATTTCCTTCCTCGTCGGGTTTGCGCATCCAAGTTTTATACGTTTTATACAAGTTTTATCCGCGATTTTTGTATAAAACTGCAAAATCGTGTATAAAACCCAACTCTGTTGCCATGGTAACAAAATATAAACATTTTCCATATAAATTTGACATCTTGAATTCTAATATATTGACGGAACTAAATATATGTCGACACAAAAAAATCTGGTGTGACAAGCACCGAACACAACTTTTGATTATCGAAAGGAATTATTATTATTTATTATTATATTGTCAAGAGCTAGGCCTTCCCCTCCTCCCGCCCACTCCCCCCACCTTCTGCCTTTGCCCTCCCTCCGCCGCATCAGCCGGTCAAGCGTCTCTTCCCCAAACCCCCTCAATCTAGTTTGTTCGCCGGCTGGGCTAGTAGCATCTTCCTTCCCGTTGGTCAGCTTTTCAACCAAAAAAATATTGGTAAATACCTACATTTTTTCCTTTTTTTTTGTTTATTCATAAAATATAAGAGATTATCTTGGTTTTGAGTGAGTTTCATGCCAGTAGCTTTATAAATAACAACGAAATAGTAAAAAAAAAAAAAAAAACTTTTTGGATCATTTTCTCGTATCTCTTTGAATATTAATGAAATTGCAATGAATATTATTTTATATAACAAACCAATAATGAATAGCATCGCTCAATAATGAATAATTTAAGCATTGCGTTGTTAGGGGAGTGCAGGAGGGCTAATACTATCTACGTTTGAATATTATTAATAAATTTGATATCCCAAATAAGCTACACACTCTCTCTCTCTCCCTTCTGTATTCTTTGACCTTGGGCGAATATTTTCATTCACTCGCAATAAGGCAGTAACAGTTAAACGTTCAAAATTATATCAAAGAGTATTAAAACTTCTAGTCTTATAAATTATTAAAAACTATTTATTTTGCGAAAGATATGACCGGATATTCAATCATAAATAAATAAATTGAAAACTAGCTTCGCCGCCCGCCTGCGGCCAACCTTCACCTCACCTTTCATATTTGGTCTTCTTTTATTTTCTCTTCTATATATGTATTGGATTCATGTCAAAAATCTGATGTTGACATTTTGATGGATATACACGTTTTGAGGTCTCCTGAGTCCAAAAAACTGGTTTTCGCGACATGGTCTGTCTGTCTTTGCGTTCAATTTTAGGCATGAAGAAATTGAGCTATGAGGCTGAAATTTTATATTTAAGTTAAACACCCCCCGGGAGTAGAAACTTTTAAACAAAATCGGCCAAAGAGTATTAATACTTTACAGATGTACGCAGGGCCCTAGACAGGGGGGGGGCAGGGGAGCCTATATCCCCGGGGCCCGAGCCCTTGGCGCTTTAACTTTAAAATTCTAATAAAAAATAATTTTGATAGTTAAAATTTCATTTAAAAAAATCTGGTGTGACTGGCGCACAGCACACAACTTTCTCTTACCTTCGGTAATCGAAAGTTGTGTACTGTGCTTGTCACACCAGATTTTTTGTGTCGACATGTATTTAGTTCCCGACAGTACGGAACATATGAATTCAGATGTAAAATTTATAAGTATGGGAAAATATTTATATTTTGTTACCATGGCAACCATTTCTCCTATCTTCCCTATGAAATACAAGAGTAAAATGGTCTTCAGAAGATTTCAATTGCAAAATGAGAATATACATTTGAAAGAGCATCTAAAAAATAATTGATTTTTGAATTAAAAAAAAAATCGTTGGAGCAAATTTTAAGAAAATCGAAAAAAAACTGAAAAAGTACATCAGTAAAGTACTAGTACTCTTTGGCCGATTTTGATTAAAAGCTTATTTTTCCGGTCCCGGGGGGAGTTTAACTTAAATATAAAATGGAATGGAAAAGAACAAGTACAGGTGCAGCAAATGAAGAGAGCCTTTGGATGCTAAATGCCGAAAAAGGAGACGTTTCGGACAAAATTTATTTGTCCATCTTCAGTCCTCGTTGGCTTATAAATTAATTAGGCACAAAGTTGTCATTGTTGTTTGTGCCTAATTAATTTATAAGCCAACGAGGACTGAAGATGGACAAATAAATTTTGTCCGAAACGTCTCCTTTTTCGGCATTTAGCATCCAAAGGCTCTCTTCATTTGCTGCACCTGTACTTGTTCTTTTCCATTCCATAACATCAACAGCAACTTCTCTTCGAATTAAATATAAAATTTCAACCTCGTAGCTCAATTCCTTCATGCTTAAAATTGAACACACACACACACACACACTGTAAAAAAAAATATGAATTTTCATTCATATCTCATAAACTTTGGTGGTTTAATTTTAATAGACCTAGGATATGAGTTAAAATTAATATACAAGTATATGAATAAGTATCGCTTTAAAAAAAATATGAATTTTCCTTCTTTTTTCACATGCTTTTGTAGTTTAATTTTAATACACCCAGAATGTGAATTAAAATTAATATAAAAGTTTATGAACAAATTACCAACTTTTAAACTTATCTTTTTCTTTGTGTGCCGCCAAATTTTGAAATCGTTAAAAGTGCACCGCGACAAGTTGAGAATCACTGGTCTAAACGTTCTCAAATAACTCGACTACCTCAAGGAATTTTTATTAATATTATTTTATAATTATTTTAAGGAAACTTGAAATTATTCTTTTAAAATTCATTTCCAAAATCTATATTGATTAAATTCTGGTTTGAAATTCGCGCTCTAAACTATTTAAATATTTATGAAGTCATACTAATTAAATAATTTTTATAAAGTAATTCAACTAAATAGCTATAGAAATTAAAATTAAAATTAACAATTTCACCAAAATAATTAATTTTAAAATATACAAGAAATTGGTTAGGTTGGCACCAGGTTGGCACCAAATTCTGTTTTTGAAGTAGCTGATTTAACGCATTGATAATTGAACGTGTATTTGTAATTGAGCAAATTATTGGAAAAAGAGTGAAGCCATTTTTTTAGCAAGTGAAGTTTTTTTTTATTTTCAGCATATCAGTCTGTAATCTGTTGCAAATTTTTATAAAATAAAGACTAAAAATACCATTAAGGTCTTTGGATTTAAAAATAACCGGTAAGATCCATCCTTTTTCCTATATATCCTCTACAAAATATGTCGCAGGCCGGGGACATGGACATGTCCCCGAGCCATTCGGGTGAGAGTGGAGATGTTCCGTCTTCCCCTTGCTCTCCTTCCTATTCCACAGAATGGAGTAGTGTAAATATTAATAAAAATGAAAATTCCTATAAGAATCCTGGTCCATTAAAAGATCAATCCTTTAAAAATAATACTAGATATAAAATCACAGACCTTCCACCATATAAAATTATAATTACAGGAAAAGAGGGAAACATAAATAATCTCCACCCTATTGCAATTGGGAGGATGCTATTTAAGCATAATATTCCTAGCCCTAGCAGTTTAAAAAGAATATCCAGAAACAACATCTTAGCCACATTTCCAAATTCGAGAGAGGCCAATTCATTTCTAGATAATGACATTAATAAAGTACATTTAAACAGTTATATCCCATTTAATGCAGTTTCAAAACAAGGAGTTATAAGGGGTATTCCAATAGAGATAACAGAGGAGGAGATAAAACAAAATTTACAATCTCATTATGAGATACTGTCAGTACGGAGACTCAACCGCCGGGTGCAGACGATAGAAGATGAGACCTCAAAGGTAAGCTATGTCCCATCCAGAAGTGTTTTAATAACATTTAGATCAAACAGACTTCCAGACAAAGTATACCTCTATTCAAACGCTCTAACAATAGGTCAATACCAGCAGCCAATAACGCAATGCAGAAGCTGTCTGAGGTACGGACACACAATAAAAAACTGTAAAGCGAAGACTAAAAGATGCCCTGCATGCCACGAGGACCATGAGTTGACAGTTTGTGCTCATAAAGATTCCCCAGTATGCTTATTCTGTAAGGGCAACCATCTGTCTAACGACAGAGGTTGCATTGAAAAGAAAATTCAACTGGAAGCTAGACAATTAGCAAATAATGAAAACATATTACTAGCCGAGGCTTTGAAAATCAAAAGAACAGAAATTAGAAAGAATAGTGGTAACCTGAAGCCAATTCCAGACTATACCAATAGCAGTGCAAACCCATTACCCCTTCCCTCCTCAGAAAGACCTCCGACTACAAGACGATTTACTGAGTACCAATATTCATATGCATCCGCCATTAACAACAATAGTAGGAAGAGACCAAGAGTCTATTCCCCCAGTTTCAATCGTAGTGAAATAGAAAATGAGTTATTCTTCAAAAAAGGACAGGCGAGTTACACCCACGATAATGTTGCCAAAAGCAACAATCAGGAAGCAGAGAAAGAGCAAGAGCCAGAAGTGATGGAATCGTTGTTAAGCAATTTGGAAAGCCTAACCAAGGAAATAGACCAGAACACAAACACAAAAATTGCCGAAAGAATCCTGACCATACTAGGTAACCTAATAGTAAAAGTAAACGATGGCCTTAAAAATAATTCAGATAAACGCTAGATCAATATTAAAAAATAGGGAATCAGTAGAACAATTTATATATAGCAATAACATAGAAATAGCCACTGTAGCAGAAACGTGGTTAAACCCCAGTAAAAATTTTAGAATCAGAGGATACAACATAGTTAGAGATGATCGGACTTCCATAGGTGGAGGTTCGGCTATTATTATAAAGAAAAACATCCATTATAGAAGAATAAATCTCACCATTCCAGTTACTAATTTAAATATTGTTGCTATCGAAATCCAAGACGACTTATCCATCACTCTAGCTTCAGTGTATAAGCCGCCAATAATGCATGTGAGCAGTGAAGAATGGTCAGATATTTTTTCACAACTTTCACATCCGATGATAATATGTGGGGATTTTAATAGCCATCACCCATCTTGGGGGGGAAACAGAGTAGATAGAGCTGGCACAGAACTGTATAACTTTATAAGCAATAATTCTTTAGCAATATTAAATGATGGAACACAAAACATATAGGGGAACCCATGGAAACACCTCGGCACTACACCTTCCTTATGTACTCGTCCTAACTCCTAGAGAAAGTAGGTTTCTAATGGTCTTCTAGGTAGCAAAACTCAAACGCCTTATAAGCAATAATTCTTTAGCAATATTAAATGATGGAACACAAACATATAGGGGAACCCATGGAAACACCTCGGCACTAGACCTTTCCTTATGTACTCCCTGTCCTAACTCCTAGAACAAAGTGGCAGGTTTTGAATTACTCTCTAGGGAGCGATCATCAACCCATTTTAATACAAATTCTTCTTCCGAATAAGTCTTCAAATGAACCTCCGCGGAATATTTGGAAAATAGCTCAGGCAAACTGGGATCTATACAGAATAAAAATAGGGGAAGAAATTGAGGAATTAGAAAAAACCCAAATAGCACTTGAATATAAAACAATAGAGGAAATACTAATTTCGGCAGCGGATAAGGCGATTCCTAGGCGTAGAATAGGGACCGTAAAAAATATAAGTTATTGGTGGGACTTGGAGTGCCAGAGACAAAAAATGCTCAGAAATCAAGCTTTCAATAACTACAGGAGACATTCTAACGAAGAAAACTTTAAACAATATGTGAAAATAAATAAGGAAACGCAAAAACTATTCAAGAAAAAGAGGGAAGAATGTTGGAAAACGTTTTGTGAAAAATTAAATCCGTACACCCCGATAAGTAAGATATGGCAAATAATTAAAGCTATGAAAAAGGCATTCTCCCCACAAAGGGAAGAAAACCCAAACATATCTGACACAATTTTGGAAGAGATAGCAGGAAAAATAGCCCCTATGTCGGCCGATTTTAAAGTGGAGTTACCCATAGAAGAAAAGGATAGCAATTATACTTCACAGGAAATTACACAGGAGGAAATGATGATGGCAATAAACCAACTGAAAGAAACATCTCCAGGGCCTGACAAGATTCCATCTCAGTTAATTAAAAACCTCCCTAAGAAATATATCAAAACTCTAACAAACACCTATAACAATATTTTAAGTGAGTGCATAATTCCGATTCAGTGGAAAGAGACAACTATCGTCCCAATACTGAAAGAATCAAAAGATCCGAAAGACCCTAACTCCTACAGGCCAATAGCTCTTACTTCAACAATGTTAAAATTGATGGAAAGGATAATAAAAAACAGGATAGAACATTTTGTTGAGTCAAACCAAATCATACCCGCTTCCCAGATGGGATTTAGAAAAGGGAAATCGACATTAGACAACCTCACATCCTTTGTATCGGATATTTCAAGAAATTTGATAGAGAATAGTCACACTACAGCTATCTTTTTAGATTTGCAATCAGCCTACGACTCAGTCATCCCTAACATACTCATACAAAAGCTAATAAAGATAGGAATACCGCCCAAAATAGTTAGATTTATATATAACCTCCTTATAGATAGGGTCATTAGAGTTCAAAATGGGCCAAAATTCTCCACTCCTAGAATGACATCCATAGGTACTCCTCAAGGATCGGTCTTGAGCCCACTCCTGTTTATAATTTATATATCTGAAATAGTTGAAAATATCCCGTCGGCGGTATCAGTATTGCAGTACGCAGACGACTTAGTCATTTATACCAAAACAATCGACACCAGGTCGACAAAAAAGGTCCTGCAAGAAGCAATAGAAAATATAACAGAATTCCTAGATAATCATGGTATTAATCTGAATGTAAATAAATCTGGCTTAGTAAATTTTGGCAGATATCAGAGAGAAAGTATATATATTACCTTGGGTGACAGGACCATTCCAGTGCTGAAAGAGCAAAAATTTCTGGGAATGATATTAGATCAAAGAATGAAATGGGAATCTCATATAAATTTTATTATTAAAAAATCAGAAAAATACATAAATATAATCAGATGTGTAGCAGGAACTAAATGGGGTGCACAACCGGAAAGCTTGATGAATATTTATAAGGGGCTAGTGAGGGCTACATGGGACTATGGTTGTTTTTTATACGGTAATTCGTCAACGTCGCTGCTGAAAAGAATGGATACGATGCAATTCGCAGTTCTCCGGACTATAATAGGCGCCATAAAAACAGCTCCTACAAATTCCCTACAAGTGGAGTGTGGTGAGCCGCCTCTGGAATTAAGAAGGCAATTTTTAGCGGACACATACTTAATCAGGAAAATGAGTTTTAGAGAAAATCAAATTGTAGATAAAATAGAGAAACTTACCAAACTAATATCAAGACACTCCACTAATACCCCGTCACCTTTGTTAGTCAAAAGTCTGATGAAATATAAACCATATGAAAAATATATATATAAATCACAATATATTCCTATTTTCCAAATGCCGTATCATATCATCTACAAAAAAATAAACATTGACATTAGCCTGGCAGAAAATAAAATTATAAAAACACTTCCAAATCTGAGCAAAATAATAGCGGAAAGTTACATTAAAGAAAAATGGGGGGATACACTAAAATCTATACAGACGGCTCTAAAACATGTGAAGCATCAGGGGCAGCATTTTTTATCCCAGAAAATAAAGAAGCAGGAATATTCAGGACTCCAACAGTGTCTTCTATTTTCACATGTGAGGCTCTAGCAGTTTTGAAGTCCCTGGAACATATAGAACAAATAAAAAACACAAGTAAATTTCTAATTCTCACCGATTCATTAAGTCTGTTAAAATGCCTCATCTCACT
>JAKCPI010019292.1:0-30965 GCA_023213315.1 Euborellia annulipes | reverse complement strand
ATTATTAGTAACGCATAGTAATTTTCAATCTAAATATCTTTTTGATTTTATTTTATTTTTTATCTCCATCTCTGAACATTTGTTGGGTTTTAGAAATTTTTTTTTCATTATTGGCATTATTTTTTTTTTCAAGAAATTTTTACTAATTTATCTTTTTTAATGACATAAAAATAAATTTGGTATTAAATTGACTTAATTATTATTTAATTTACGATTTATTATTGGCAATAATGTCAATTAGAATTTTTTATTAATCAATTATTATTATTATTATTATTTTTTTATATTTCTTTAGGAAAGAGAATGTTGATTGTAAGGAGATTTTATTTATTTATTTATTTATTTTTTTTATTTTTTATTTTTTTTTTCTTTTGTTTTGTTTGTTTTGTTGTATTTGTTATTGTATTTAAATTTGTATTGTGTTTGTGGGACCTAGCCACCGAGGACGGGTGCCTCTAAGCGGGTCGTAATAAATTTATTTATTTATTTATTTATTTATTTATTATTTTGTTTAACCTAGTTAGACAAAAAACAATAGAGTTAAATCAAATTTAAATATTCTGTGGAAACAAGGTAAGTAAATATCCTTAAATTTATTATCCTGGGAGAGTCCAAAATTATTTTTTAATTTATTGAGAATAGTATTATTACAAATGAGATTATATGAACTTTTTTTTTATTAATAACAAATTCCGTTTATAATTTATTATATCTTTCAAAGAATAAATTTATCCTTTATTTATATTAATATACACTCTACATCCCTCTGAAAAATAATTTGATAAGATGAATAATGACGTCATAAATTTCAATTCATCACTCTATCATGAATCAGGTATATAAAATTTGTTATAAAAAATTAAAATACGTATATGAATCACTCAAGGTTATTCTATTTTCATTTCCTTTATAAAATTTTCGAAATTCTTTTTCTAATTATTGTTGCGAAATTTGTCAAAAGAAAAACGTTCAAAAGCTCTAAATTATTAACATTTTTACGTTAAATGATGATAATTAGCCTAACGAAGAAAAAAAAAAGAGAGAGATTAGATAGAGATGTGATTCATAGAGAAGATTAATTTCAAAAATAATGAAATCAAAATGAACATTTATTAAATTCCTAAATTTTATTTACCTAAGCAAAAGATGACCTTATATTTTTTTTTTTTTTTTTTACTTGGATCCCATTTGGGGATTAAATTTTGATAAATGATCGAAACTTTGAACCAATAAATTTATTTATGAATTGAATGGATCCTCTTTAGATCCCATTTGGGGATTTAGAAAGTGATCTAATATCAATTGAAAATATGTAAAATTTGATGAAAAAAATGTTTTGTTTTTAATATCAGTAAAATATAAAAAATATATTTTTATTTGAATCCCTTTTGGGAATTTAAAAACAATTTAGTTTAACAATTCAAATAAAAGTTTTATTATTATTATAGAACGTCCTGAAGATGACCGAAACGTCATCTTTTATATAGGCCCCTATAACCTCAAATAATTTTAATTCAACATTATAAATACCAAACCATTCTCAAAAAAAAAAAAAAGAAATACAAAACTAGGGCCTAATAATTTCTAATTTAAAACCAACTAACTAAAGATTAATAACAACGAGAAAATTAACTCTTTAAAAAAAAAAACAAACAAAAATTTTGTAATTACAAATTAAAAGTTCATAATTTGTGTTTTAATGAATTAAAAAAAAAATTATTTGTTTTTTTGCCAATAATTAAATATTAGTAATAATACTTAAATCAATTAAATCGATTTAAATATCAATGTCATTAGATTTGACATTCAAAAAAACAATTTTCAAAGAGATCTAGAGTGTATATAAATAATCTTTTGAGTTAAGGTAGAAGCATTTATTGAAAAAAAAATCCCCAAATGGTAAATTCTCACTCTAGCCTAAAAAAAATCCTTCTTATTAATCAAAGCTCTATTCATGATTAATTTATTAAAAAGAAAAATTTTATATAAAACAATAAAAAAAATTTCAGATAATACTTTTAAATTTATATACAATCTACATCCCTTGGAAGCATCGCGTATTAGCGTATTTTACCTGGGTCTATTTTTATCAGCCCGTTTTCTAAAGCAAGACCTCGATCCATGATAGAGCGAAAGGATCGCTCCAATGACAACAATCGGCGCCGACGAGAAGACAGCAAAATAGCAAATCCAATTGCTGCCACCATGAATTTCTTTAACTAAAAACTCACTAAATAATACACAACCACAATATGTTCGACTGCACGTATCTAAAATTTGTCTCCAATGATCCCAGGCAATTGCTGTAGAGCCAAATGCCGTTAGAGCAAGCAAAGCGCCTACGAGATGCAAAATCGAGAGATCTTTCTCGGAGCCCATCTTCTTTACGTCCTCGAAACGAATTCGAAGCCGTTTTTTGTTTTTTAATGGATCTCCCTCCTAAAAAAAAAAATAAATAAATAAATTCAAATATCCTCTTCCTCCGGAAGTTATTTCAAAATTATATAATTCATTTTAAATATTAAAAATAAAGGTACTTTTCACATATATGAACTTGAATCTCTTGAAATACAATGGATTCATCTGGTGTGGAAAAATTTCAAAGGGATGTAGAATATACATAAATATATACATATATATATATATATAAAATAATAAATTGGCCTATACGATTTTATATTCAAATAGAAATGACGTTTAAACAAATCGAAAAAGAAATTAGATTTTAATATTATTAATTATTTAATTTAATTAAATAATAAATTTAATAATATTAGCTTATTTGAATTGATTGTTGAATACGTAGTTAATAAGAAAGAAAAGAATGAGGCAAAGAGTTTTCTTATTTAAAATGTTTTCTCAATTAAATATCACCTTTGGCTCTTTTGTTTTTGTTGTTGTTATTTATTCTTCTTCTTCTTCTTTTGTTTAATTTTATTTAAATGTTCTAGAGCAGAGAGGAATTTGTTTTGTTTTGTCTCTGTGTGTGGGAAGTTTTTAAGAAACTTAAACTTCCTGTTTCAAAGTTAAAAGTCAACCGTGAAATTAGCAAAATCCACAGGCGTTAAAGGCAATAAAGGTAAATTCGATTTTATTTACTTAATTATAGATATTTGTTTATCTTTAGTAATTTATATAAACGTCCAACAAGTGAACGAATTCTAAAAGAACGAATCTTAATTAAAAAAATAACAATAAGGTCATTGTGACCAACTTTTACCGAATAAATAGTCTCAAAGAGTAAAAAATAAATATTTAAATTAGAAGATTTTATAATAAATCAATTTTATATTAAAATTTTAATAAAAAATTTTCAAATAGATCTAGAATTAAATTAAATTAGCGAAATTTGGAAATTCGGTTTTAGCAATTTTAATAAAAATAAAAAAATCAAATCTATTGAATTAATTAAAAGAGAAATTTAGAAATTTGCATTTTTATATACAATCTACACCTCTTGAGACAAGATTTGATAGGAAAAAAAAATTGATTTTTTTTATTTATTTAAATTTTTGCAATAATAAGTACGAGTTCAAAAGAACGAATCTTAATTAAATAACAAACAACAATGATGTCATTGTTGATAAAATTATTTTTGAAATATATGAAAAAAACAAAATAAATAACCTCTGCAAATGCCAAAAAGAGATAATTTAAATACGAAAGAATTATTTAAAGAGCAAAGCCTTTCTTTTTAAACAATCTATTGGATCGAGTCAAAAAATTAATTAAAATAATATTAATAATAGAATTAAAGTTCTTTTTTTTCTATTAAGCATCATTCTAAGGGATGTAGAATATATATTTATTTCTTTGAATTAACAACAAAAATACAAATAAATTAATAAAATAGCATTCCTTACTTTCTACTTTTTTTTTTAAAGGAAGTTTAATCCAAGAAAAATAAATAAATATTCTATCTCTTTTAGAATAAAAATGTATATAACCTAAAAGTAATTTATTAATATTATTCTGTTCTGAAATGACCGAAATGTTGGTCAATTTTTTGGTTAGATTACATCTGGAGATATTTATGATTTCGTTTGATTTGAAAAATACAAATAAAAATAGGAATTTTTTCAATAAAATTATAAAAATAACATTTTTTAAATTTAAATCTCATTTAGGAATATAGAAAAAAAATAATACAGGTTTTTATTTAGTTTTTATTATCCATGAAAATGACCGAAACGTCCAGAAATTATTTTTATAAAAATGTATGTAACCTGAAATAATTTTTATTATTATTATGTCCTGAAAATGACCGAAACGTTGATTCATTTTTTTGGATGGATTGGTGATTTTTATAATTTGTAAAATACAAAAACTTTAATAAAAAGAATTTTTTTCAATAAAATTATAAAATAACATTTTTGAAATGTCGATCCAATTTAGTGATATAGAAAATAAAGTTTTACAGGTTTATTAACCTTTTCTTATTTAGTTTATTTATGAAAATGACCGAAACGTCAAGAAAGAGTATTTTTAATAAAATTATAAAAATAATATGTCATTATTTATATTTGGGTCTTACTTGTTGTTGTTGTTGTTGTTGTTTGATCAGATAGAAAAAGACGAGAGCACAAAAGATGACGACGAAAAGCGAAAAGGGCACAAACACGGAGAGAGAGAGACACAGGTAAACAACAAAAAAAACAGACAAAAGGTAAAGTAAAAATAAAAAGAAGCTTTTTTTGGGCTTCTCCTTTTGAGTTTATTTTCAACTAACACCCACCATAATTTGCAATTATTATTAATACAAAATTCACTTGTTGTTTGTTCTAACTGCTCATCTCACGCCCATCATGGCTGGTTGGCTCACTAAATGCCAGCCTTCGTATTATTTCTCTACAGAGAGATATAAGCCTGCCTATATTACACACACTCAAAACAGGTACAGTCAAAGACAAAACTCTCTCTCTCTCTCTCTCTCACTCGCTCTTACTACCTGAATGACTCACCTCTCCACCTGGCGGATAAATTCATATTCATATAACAACCTGAGTTGCTTGAAATCAAAAATAAAGAAATATTTGTCAATTAAATAATAATATTAAAGAATAAACTCACGTCTATTAATTATAGTATTTCTACTAATAAAATAAAATTCACGTTTAGGAAACAATAGAAAATTATTATTTAAACTATTTATTTTTCAACAATGAATAATAATTAATTAATATTAAATTAGGAATAATAATAAGTTTTACCAACTTTAAATAATTAACTTTGATTTAAAATTTAAATTGAAATAAACTTAAATCAAACATATATTCAAATAAAAATTAGATTATTAAAATTTATTAATATATAGACGTAAAATATTTAATTAATAAAAATATAATTTTTTTTTATTCTTCGATTAATTGAAAATCGTTCTGTCATAGAATCAAAAATCGCTATTTTATTTATTTGATTTGAGAGAATAAATGAGATTTGTTTAAAGATGGATTGTTATAGGATTATATATTCTACATCTTTGGGAAATAAAATCAGCCTCCCCTTTAGAAGAAGTCTTTGTATTAATATAAACATACTTTTTTATATTGACCTATGTATTGTTTGTCCATTTCATTGTTAATTTATGATTATTATAAACAAAGATGGCTAAATATATTCTACATCCCTTGGAAATAAATTCAATTCTATTTTAGCCTCAAAATATATTAAATATTGATTTAATTTATAAACATATTTTAATTGTAATTAGTCATATTATAACATTTATTCAATAATAAAAGAAATTTGATATCTAACAATCAAAATTTTTCTTTTTAATTAATATTTGTTATCTATGTAGTATAAAGTTTTATCGAGGAAAGGTTTTGTTCATCTTAAAATCGGCCTAAATGAGTTGGGTTGGATTTTTCTGATCAGCCTATCATTAAATAGAATAATTTAGTTAATGATTTATTAATAGTAAGTTGTTGCCAATATATCTTTTATCAATTCAGTCAATGTCTGATAAGATTTCAATAAAAATCAATGACTTATCTTATTAGGAAAAAAAAAAAACACAAATTACGTCATTGAATACGTATTAAATATTTATATGGTGAATTGAGAGCGCATTTTACGTATAAAAGAGAGAAAGAAAATGCGCTTAATTAGGTATATATCAAATAAAATAAAAAATTGAATTAATAATTTTTAATGTCTTTGTTAATTTTTAAGCTATATATATTCTACATCTCTTGGAAATAAAGTCAATTCAATTTTAATCTAAAAAAAAAAAAAAAAATTGTTTAAATATAGAAGACCAGAACTTGCTGATGGAATTTAATAAGTAAAATATACAGTGATGTAGCTAGAGGGGAGGCAAGGGGAAAAAAAAAATAAAAAACTTAAACAATCACAATAAAATTTTTTTTTTTTTTTTAATTATTTTTCTATAAAACGTAATTGCACTAACGAATCAGTGCAAGTTGAGGAAGGTGAGTCAAGGGCGGATACAAGGGGGGGGGGGGTAAAGGGGTAATTACCCCCCCCCCCCCGAGATTCGAAAAAAGTACCTTTTTTTCGCAAAAAAATTTATTTTTAATGTAAAATTTTTAAAATTAATACTTAAAAATTTGATGTATATTTATATTCTGGCAAACAAGTACAGAATGCGCTTTTAAATTATCGAAATTAAAAAAAAATAGTGTGCTGTGCGACGAGTCACACCAGATTACCCCCCCCCCCCCCGAGAAACACCTCTGGATCCGCCCTTGAGGTGAGTGACGTCGCCTTCGAAATTCGAAACGCTTGGCATGCATGCATGATCGGTTGCCTATTCATGGACATTGCAGGCGAGTGAAAACCATCACCTAAAAAACAGTACCACTAACGCCATCTAGCGAACACAAGCGGAACTAGGTGATTGCCCGGGTTAAAATTCGAATATTCTTTACTTTTGCATTAACACGAAATGTAAAAAAAAAAAAAAAAAGAATAAAGGTAGTAGGAATTGTATATATAAATATATTATAAAATCAACATTTAAATAAATTTTTATTTATTCTTAAAAAAGAGAATTTCTGACAATGACCCAGCGGGAAGTGTGAATAAATATTTTAATATTAAATATAAAAAAAAAAAAACTCAAAATAAAATAGAAACAAGCAAAATTTTTCTGTTACTACAATAGCAATCAATCAAGAGTTCAATTCACATCCCGTCACAGACGAAAAAATCCCCATTTATTTCAATTGAATTGTAAACGAATCAATTGAAATAAATAGGGACGGGATCAAAAAGGCCGAAAAAGACCTTAAACAAATTAAAAACAAAAATTTGATTAGAAGGGTTTTTTTTCAATAAAGTGCTCAATGACGTCAGTGCTCGAGATGAAATCCATTCCAACACACTGACCGTTCATCACATGAAAACTTCAAAACGTCCGAAGGGACTTTGCAGCCAGGAGATTGAATTAAAAAAAAATATTTTATTTAATTTTGTAATCGCCGACGTTTCGGTCGCCAATCACGACTTTCATTAAGGCAAATATTGTTAATATTAATTAAAATATTTGCATATTTATAAAAAATAAAAAATAAAAAATTCTTCATCTCTTATGGTCAAAATTTCTATTATCTTCAAAAAAAAAAAAAAAAATATAGATCTATATGAAATTTTTTTCTTCTTTTTCTTGATACAAAATAACGTTTTTTCTTTTTCTTTCTTGAAAAATGTACATTTCTTTTTTTAGTATTAAAAATTCATGGAATTTCTCTAATCGTCCTGAAAAATTAAAAATTTTCAATTGGCAATTCACACACACAGACACACACACACACACAATTGAAGGCTGCAATCAGATCACAACCTTTCAAAGGGAGGCAATCATAGGCGTAACTAGGGGGTGCCGGGGTGCCCCCCTCCCAGAAAGCTCCCTGCCCCACCGGAGGATAGCTGGTCCCATGGCCCCCTCCTCCCCCTCCAGCCAAATTCTCTAGTTACGCCCATGGAGGCAATTCACTTGGATATCGTTTATTTATTTATTTTTTCCGCATCTTAGGCCATAAAGACTTTAACGATACTCATTATTTAAATAGTCGAGACACATTTATTTATAATCTACCACTTAATCAAATATTTAAATAAATATCCATCTGACTGGCTGGGATCCGAATCCCCGCCGCCTGGATTAAAGAATCTATCAATATTGATTGTTCGTCAACACCTCTAGAGGCACTTGGACGTTTGACATTGGGATGAATTACAAACAGCAGGGCCTAATTAAAAATAAAAGATATTTCGGCATTAATTGAGGATTATTGTAATTTAGGGGCGGCGACCGTCTTCGCTCGGGGTTCATTAAAAAAATATTTAAAATATTGGTTTGGTTGACTAAGCTCTCTCGAAAACATCAGCGACTCCAACAGTTGCTTCTATGAAAAAAGAGCAAACGTGTGGGGTCGTAGGACCCCCGGCAGAAACCAAGTTCCTCACGCCTTTTCTTCAACTCAGAAATCAGAATATTATTTAAATAGACGGAAAGCCCGCCTTCGACAGGTGCCCCCTGGCGAGCAATTTCCCGGTAGATAGAAGAAAATAGATAGTTTTATTAGGCTCTGAGACAATTGCCTCATAAAGCCTCAAAAAGTATTTACATTAATACATTAACTAGGTCTCTCCCAATATTCTATCAACGCTGCTGCTCCTTTAAATGATGTTTAAAAAGTTTGCTCTTATATGTGTTTAATGTTCGCGTGCCCCTAATCTCGGATGGAATCGCGTTCCACAACTTAGCAGCTGCTACAGAAAAGAAGGACCCAAATGTTGCCGTTCTATGATGCGGCACCTGCAAGTCCAAATCGCCACCGCGCAAATTCGCAGAAACCCTCGCGCAGATACCCCGGTCTATCGCTCCCCAATAGACCACCCCATATAATATTCAGTTCTTTTACCAAATTTAATGATGCATTCAGTAACACCATCTCAAATTAAAATTGACCCTGGGATGGCGCCGCTGACACAAAACGACCATTAATTTGAAATGTAATTTTTATTATTATTTTGAATACCCCGTGTGTGTGTGTGTGTGTGTATTTGAGGGCTTAAGAGGGGATAATTTTTAATATAAACTTATCAATTTTTTTTTTTATATAAACAAAAATAACTTTATTACATTCTCTAGGTATATATATATTTATAAAGGTGAGTGTAAAAAGGAAAAAAAAATATTTTCCTTAATTTAATTGAAATTAACTAATGTTTGTTTGTACGTCGGACGGTGATGGCGAAGGGCGCGCTTGTTGTTGCTAACTTTGCCATCTAGATTTGGAAAACAAACAAAAAAAAAAAAGAGATGGAGAGAGAGAATAAAAATTCAAAACGAAATTAAAATTAAAATCAATTTCTTTAATGGAAATGAGTAATTATTTAAATGAGCAAAAAACGTTCTATTATGAAAATTTTAATTAAAAAAAAAAAATCTAAAAATCATTAATATTCAACCTATATGAATTAAATAAAGTGGGGACGAAGTCAAAAATAAAATTTAAAAATTAACGGCCAAATAGTTGAGCACTCTTGCAAAAGATGGCGGGCTTGTCTAACAGCCGGCATTATCAGATCACTTATAAGGATATATTTTCATGCTGTTATAAACGGTATATAATATACAGTGTGCGGCGCATGAGAAAAGCAAAAATATTCTAATAAAACATCGTTTTATTTTTTATGTATTCACCTTTTGCTTTAATAATTTTATCTTGTCTGTAAAAAAACGACTCGCATGCTGCACACGATGAGGTGCGACCAAGGGCGGATACAGGGGGGGGGGGGGGGTGAACGAGGGTAATTACCCCCACCCCCCCCCCCGAGATTTAAAAAAAATACTTTTTTTTCGAAAAAAAATTGTATTATTAATGTAAAATTTTAAAAATTAATACTTAAAAATTTGATTTGTATTTATATTCTAACAAACAAGTACAGAATGCGCCTTTAAATTACCGAAATTAGGAAAAAATAGTCTTGTGCGACCAGTCACACCCAGGGTACCCCCCCCCCCCGAGAAACACCTCTGGATCCGCTCTTGGGTGCGGCACATGAAATGTTACTAAATTCAAATGGTTTTGTAAGCCGCTCTGAAACCATTTGAATTTAGTAACACAAACACAGGGTGTGCCACACAACAATCATCCCACTTGTGCAGCGTGCAGTAGTTGTTCACAGACTTGATAAAATTATTAAAGCAAAAGGTGGATACATAGAATAAAACGATGTTTTATAAAAAAAATATCTTATGTTTAGAATATTTTTGCTTTTCTAACAAATATAAAATAAATTTTCTATAGTGTTTTCAGTTGGTAATACTTAATGCGCCGCACCCTGGATAATATTATTTATAAACTATTCATTAAGATCAACGAAAATCAAACATATATATGAGATTAAATATAGCCCTACCATCCTGCCATCTGTTGGCACATTTTCGTATTAGTTGGGCATTAATGCGAAGACCGAATTGTAGAAAGAAAAAAAAACGTAAGTTCTCTCCTCTCCTCATTTCTTTTAAGGGGGAACGGGAGCGAGGGCGTTACGCATGTTTTTCAGATGGCGTAGTGTGTCATTAAGGGCCGATAGTATAACGCTCGGTCAAGTCAACTTTTGACCGCCGGTCAAGTGAACCTCGGTCAACATTTGACAGCAGTCAAATCTAGTTCCGTAGTATAAAAAAATGAACTCCGGTCCCATGACCGAATTCATACCATTGACAAACTGGCCTGTTGCTAACTTCATATTATTTTGAATGCATTTTTTGAGTTGCTGTCAGCTTGGTGTTTTAAAATTATTGCTAAGATGGCCAAATTTAAACATCAGTAAAGGGGCACATATAAAAATAAAAAAATAAATCGAAACACCATTGACCAGGGGGAGGGGGTTCTTGATTAAAAATTAGTTATATATGAAGCAACAAAAATTTCCAGAGAAAGCAAAAATATTGAAATATTTTTTTTTTTAATTTCAACATAAAAACAATTTACAAATATAATACAAAAAAAAATATGGTATTATTTTATTTTGGCATCTTTCTCATTTGAGTGAATTTTTTTTAGTAGATTGCTGTCAAAAAACACGTTTAGCCACCTCAATTCTAGCCTATTATCTATCAATTATAGTTTATAATATATATTCCGTCAAATCCGATTTGTCGTCTCCTCACAATCAAGCAATAATATCAAACATAATAGACACGATTACAAATATATTATTATATTCGACTAACTATTCTTTAAAAAAAAAAAGGCCTGGGGACTAAAGCTTTTTGCTAAAAAATAAATAATTATATATAATAATATTTTTTATTTGTTAATATTTAATCCGTTGTTATTAATATAAAATTTATTATTATTATTTTGTGAATATTTTTATAATTTTAAAATTTTACTAACATTACTATTATTTATACTTTAAAATATATTGTCAATTTTATAATATAGGCCCCAAATGTATTTTTACTTTGTTTGGTATTTATATTTTTGAATAATGTTTTAGGTTATGTATTTAAAAATACGTGATACTATGGCCAGCTGTCAAAATTGGCTATTTGACCGGAGTTCAAATAGCCAATTTTGACAGCTGGCCATATGTGATCACGTATTTTTAAATACATAAACAAAAATATAAATACCAAACAAAGTAAAAATACAGTTTATTATAAAATTGACAATATATTTTAATTTAAAGTATAAATAATAGTTAGTAATGTTGGTAAAATTTTAAAATTATATAAATATTCACAAAATAATAATAATAAATTTTATATTAATAATAAGGGAATAAATATTAATAAATAAAAAATAATATTATTATATATATTATTTATTTTTTAGCAAAAAGCTTTAGTCCTCAGGCCTTTTTCTATCCTTTTTTTTTTTTTTTTTTTTCTTTTAAAAAGAAAAGTTATTCGAATAAAATAATATATTTGTAATCGTGTCTACTATTATGTTTGATATGATTGCCTGATTGTGAGGAGTCAACAAATCGGATTTGACGGAATATATATTATAAACTATAATTGATAGATAATAGGCTAGAATTGAGGTGGCTAAACGTGTTTTTTGACAGCAATCAACTAAAAAAATTCACTCAAATGAGAAAGATGCCAAAATAAAATAATACCATTTTTTTTGTATTATATTTGTAAATTGTTTTTTTGTTGAAATTAAAAAAAAAAAAATATTACAATATTTTTGCGTTCTCTGGAAATTTTTGTTGCTCCATATATAACTAATTTTTAATCAAGAACCCCCCTCCCTGGTCAATGGTGTTTCGATTAATTTATATTTTTATATGTGCCCCTTTACTGATGTTTAAATTTGGCCATCTTAGCAATAATTTTAAAACAGCAAGCTGACAGCAACTCAAAAATCATAAAAATGAATTCAAAATAAATATGAAGTTAGCAACAGGCGAGTTTGTCAATGGTATGAGCTTCGGTCATGGGACCGGAGTTCATTTTTTTATACTACGGAACTAGATTTGACTGCGGTCAAATGTTGACTGAGGTTCACTTGACCGGCGGTCAAAAGTTGACTTGACCGAGCGTTATACTATCGGCCCTAAAAGTATGCCCAAAAAATCAAGTAATTCAAAAATTTGCCAAGAGATGTCAGAATGGTAGCTAATAATATTTAATGTATTTGGTTGATTTTCATTCATCTTTTTACAATAAATACTTTATAAATGTTATTATATATTATGTATCTTTTATAAAAGCATAAATATACGCTATTAGGGGATCAGCTGTTAGACTAGCCTGTCATCTATTGCAAGAATGCTGAACTAATTTGACAGTTGATTTTTAAATAAATAATCTAAGCTTATTTTAAAAATTTCTTAATTAATATGTGATTAATAATAACAATAAATTCATTTTTAAATTTAAAAAAAATTAAAGATTATTGGGACAGATTGTTTTTTTGTATTTGCTTGATAACAAAAGAAATTAATTACGATAATTTTTTAATAAGTCATTATCACAGCTACCGGGATTCCTATTTTATTTCACTTTGAATTGTCATTTCTCTCTGCCCGATAACAAATAAATAATTACTCAAAGGGGGTTAAAAAAAAAAAAAAAAGGATTAGAGAATTAAAGAAACACACAAACAAAAATATATATATATTTTCTTTTTATATATATTTTAAAAAGAATTATTATTTAAGTTGTTTCAAGAAGTTGTCCAAATAAACTTTTGTGTTCTTGTACAACAGCAACAACAACAACAACAACAAAAATAAAAAGAGAATCACTAATTAATGTATTTACATGATAAGATACGAGACTAGGAGAGGTTTTTGTTTATTGTTATAAAATGTGCGAGATTAGTGGGAGGGTGGGGGGAGGCGGCTGGTTGGGACTAGTGGCGGACATCGGGGCCGGTGCCGGTCACAGACTATTTTCAAATTAGATTTAAAACAAATTCCCAAAGGAGATGATTTAAATTTTTTTTTTTTATCGAGATGCGAAATCTCAGACCAAATTAGCCGCCCTTGACCTTTGGCTCAGAGGTAGAGAATTAGCTTCTGGCGCCAAAGGTCGAGGGTTCGAATCCTGCCCTCAGGCGAAAAAATTTATTTCAATTGAATTGGTTAAATGGGCTAAAGTGAGGAATATGTCGACATTATTTTTTTCTACGATAGGAAACTTTTCTGTCGATTCTTTTTATTAGTCTAATATAGAGGCGGCAAAGGCAATTTGATCCAGATTTCTATAAAAATAACGAAAATATGAAGGCCACATTAACCATTTCGTATTTTTTTCTCTCTTGATAATATAGATTTTAATCTTAAAAATGTATATACACGTATACGACACCCATCTGTTCTGAGGATGATCCCAACCGGGATCGAAACGTAAACATGATGGGAATAAAAATAATGAAATGCAACTGGCTGCGGGTTTTTCTTCTTCTTTTCACCTATCCTGATTGATCTACGTATCTAAACCGCGCTAACCGAACTGAAGGTCAACTTTAAGGAAGAAAAATGTATAATTACAGTGTACAGTGAGGGCCACAATCAAGTCCCCACCTGATAGCTTTAGCATTAAGTATATGGTATAATATATGATAAATGGTGAAATAATTTTAAATTTGAAAAGGTAAAATAAAAATATCTGTACCAGATTTTACGGTTTACCTTTTCGGTCATTAAAATTATTTCACTTTACATCATATACTTAAGGCTAAAGCTATCAGGTGAGGATTTTATTGTGGCGCTTACTGTACAAGATTATTAAAATCTATATAATCAAGAAAGAAAAAAATACGAAATGGATACCTTTCTTAAAGGTTAATATCGCCATTATATTTCTTCTATATTTTCGTTATTTTTATAGAAATCCGGATCAAATTGGCTTTGCCGCCCCTATTTTAGACTAATAAAGAGAATCGAGATAGAGAAAAAAAGTCAAATAAGTTTTCTATTAGAGGAAACAAGGGTAATACGCGCCGTCTAAATATCCTCAAAAAGAAAAAGACTTTAAATTAAAATAAAATCTTTTTTATAAGGTTTTTTCGGCATCTAAGGCCACACCTATTTATTTCTAATGATTCTATTCAAATGAAATAAATTTTTCTCGCTTGGGACGGGAAGCGAACCCGCGAGAAGCAAGATCACGGGCCAAAATCTGACAAATTTTGGGAATATGAAGATTAATGCTCTCATAAATTAAATGTATATGCATCGCAGCCAGGAGAATAAAAAATTATTTAAATTCTCGGACGCCAATCGCGCCCAAAGGATGTTAAGCAATCCTTCTTCCAATTGGAAAAGATAACGCACCCGGATACAAAAAGATGTGTATAAATATTCTATATAATACACAACATCTATTGCTTAACAACCTTTGGTACCGAAGAAGGGCTCGATTGGCGTCCGAAACGTCCAATTTAAATAATTTCTACTGCGCTTCTACCTTCCTTACGATTAATATATAAAATCCATTTTACACTTTTATTGATTAAGATATTTAGTTGGAAAAGAATAAAAGTGTATATTCCTTCTTTTGCGGGGACCGGCCCTGGTGGGAATTGGAATTGACTTCATAAAGAAAGAAAATTAGATTCACACTAGAGAACAAAGCTTTATTTATTGTATATCCATATCTAATTTATTTATATATATATATATATATATATACACACACACAATCTCTCTGGTCTTAAAGCTTTCAATTTTTTGTACAATACATACAAATAAATCAAAATGATTTGATATTCAGAGAGGTTCAAATGAAAGTTTTTGCTTAAACAAAAGAACAAAATGAAATCATTAAAAAAGAGAATGGGATTTTGTACAGACACACACTGGAAGGCAAGAAGGGACGAGAGCCAATGTTATTTCGATCATTTAAATCAAACGCCGGCTTGACGAAGCTTTTATTACGTCTCAATGCAATTATGAAGCCATTAATCATACAATTTAATATTTATTAATTCAACTAGGGTGCCGCCGGGAGTCGAATCACCAGTGTGCTCAGTGTGCCTTAACAACGGCATTCGGTTATTTCAATTCCCTCAGAATTTAGGAGAAATGGACCCAATTTCGAAGTCACAAATTTCTCCGTCGGCGCGATCTTGATGAACCAATTGAGAATATCTCTCATTTGAGCAATTAATATTTAAGAAATTATATATATATCGGAGCCGTGAAGAAGATCCGTGGTCCGACTCCCGGCGGCACCCTCGCTTTTTTATTAATAAATAGTAAATTGTATGCATTTTCTTCACGCCTCCTTTCTTTCTTTCTAAATAGGTATATATATATGTATAATTTCTTATTTTTAAAGTTTTTTTTATATTCGCTTAAAGTCTTTTTCACCAACTGAGGCGATTTAGACCCCGTCAAGTTCAAGTGATTTGATTGGCAATTCAATTAAAATAAATATTTTCACTTGGGACGGGACACCAGAAACACCAGAAGCTAATGCTCTACCTCTGGCCAATCGTACAAAGTTAATATATTTGGAGAGAAAGAGGATGCATCTTTATTGGAATCAATAGGTTCATCCTCTTTCTTCGAAAACATATCCATGATCAAATATAAACGAATAGAGAGCCTAGAACATTGGCTTATTAGATATGGATTGAGGGGCGAAAAAATTTCCCGCAGGGCGGAAAATTTTGATCCCGCAAAAAAAAATTTCTTAGAAAAATTTTTGATTTTTGACCCCTCCCCCCCCCCTCGAAAAAATTTCTATATACGCCCCTGTATGGATTAAATGGATGGTTCAAGCAGGAAGCGAAATGTCAGCGTTTCATTTAAAACTAGTCGTTCCGCTCCCCCCCCCCGCCCCCCAGGTATTAAATCCAGTGCCTGCTTTAGGATTTGCTTACATTCATAGAATTCATAAATGCAAAGAATACATAAATATTTCTCTATACATTTCCTATGGGAGAAATCGTTACTTGAGGAATTAATAACTCAAAAAGTTGTAAGAATTTCAGGATCTGAGTATTTTTCCTGGACTCTCCATAACGTCTTTTATAAAATTGAAAAATTTCGTTTCAAAATTACGGGAAATTGGTCAAACAGAGTGTGTCAGACGGACAGGTGGACATTCCGCTATTATCTTTATATATATATATATATATATATATTAAATAAAAGAAATTATTTTGGGGCTGCCTTCTTTCCTTCCACATCAGTATAAAGCTACGTGAGCGGGGGGGGGGGGGGGGGAATTTGCACCCTTAACTTAAATAAAAGTAAAAAACAAAAAATATAAATAAAAAAGTGAAAAATTCACGCCATCTGTGAGAAGATCAAAACTACAAGTGACGCCATCTCCCATCGTCAGTTAGGTTGTGACATTTAATAAAATAATAAAATGGAATTAGAAAAGTTCCCTCCCCCCTTTCGTTTTGAAGTGGATACGGCCATGTACAGCAAGTAGAAGCTAAGCCCAACCGCCCCATTAGTCCCTGAATGACTTGGTCCAAGTTCTTCCAGGATCATATAAATATTAAAAAAAAACAAACTTTTGCTAGATAATTTGGCCAAAGTGTGGAGGGCATTCCAAGTGGACAAATGACAAACAAAAATATTGAGAAACTCCCTCTTAAAACGACAAATCAAATTGATTTAAAATAAGGAATCCATATTTTATTTTGAACAGAGAATATAGGCTATATATATATATATAATTTGACTATTATTATTATTATTATTATTATTATTACATGTGAATCTTTGATAGGAAGTGAAATGAATGAATGCATCGTTCAACCAACCAAATAGAGATGGTGAATGAGAGACATCCGAGAGAGAAAGGAGGAGATTTGAGGAAAAGGGGCTTACGCAGGATTGTACTCGTTGTGAAGCCTGGGCACGAACCCGGGTGCATTCCATAAACAGTAAATGGCTGCTAATCCGAGGCCGACTCCACCGCCCATCGCGCATCGCCGGAGACCCGCTAAAAACCCACAAACAAACAAACAAACTAATTATTAAACAATCTGGTATGACACAGCACACAACTTACAAAGTTGTGTTCTGTGTGTCGAGATATATTTAGAATTCAAGATATAATATTTATAAATGTGGGAAAATATTGATATTTTGTTACCATAGTCTTTTATCTTTCCTATGAAATACAAGAGTAAAGTGGTCTTCAAAAGATTTCAAGGGCAAAATGAGAATATACATTTTAAAGAGCATCTAAAAAATAATTGATTTTTGAATTTTAATCAAAATCGTTGGAGCGAATTTTGAAAAAATCGAACAAAGTGCACCAGTAAAGTAGTTTTTATTTAAGAGCTTATTTTTGCTTTCCAGAGATTTCCAATTCAATCCTTCTTTAAAATTATAACAGAAGGCAAACAGACCGTTTTGTGGAACCCACTTTTTTTTAGTATATTTAAAACAAATACATTTTAACGAGTTGTTTCTTTATGGCTGGATATTATGATATGAGGATGTGACAGAAGGGCAGCCAAGGCGAAATATAAAATAATTTTTTTTTAAATTTTTTGTCGACGTTTCGAGTGCCGATCGCACTCTTCATCAGGACAAAAATGATGTCAAATTGTCGGGTTTGTTGACATGGCAGTGTAGCAACGTTTTTACCAATTTATATTTACTTGAAAACTCTACTGTTCCGAGGTCGAATCAAGTAAATATAAATTTGATTTAATTGAGGTGTATAGCTGATAATATGATTTGTTTAAGGGTCAGGAAATCTCAAATGAGTAACGCAGCTAGTCGTTTTTTCAATTTTTATTTAAATATAAACTGCCAGGGCCAACGTTTCGGTCGCGTATAGGACCATCATCAGGGCCAAGCCATTGTCAATTTATTATTCCTCTTGGTCATATTGGCCAAAGAAATTATTAATAATGCAATAAATTCAATGACCAAATTATTATTTACAGTGTGTTATTATGGACTGAGAGTGAGTTGGCCAATATGACCAAGAGGAATAATAAATTGACAATGGCTTGGCCCTGATGATGGTCCTATATGCGACCGAAACGTTGGCCCTGGCACTTTGCATTTAAATAAAAATTGAAAAACGACTAGCTGCGTTGTTCATTTGAGATTTCCTGATCATTAAATAAATATAAATTGGTAAAAACGTTGCTAGACTGCCATGTCAACAAACCCGACAACTTGACATCATTGGCAGCCTTCATGCCACATCCTCACATACATTTTATATTCAATTAATATAATTGTTATATATTAAATAATTATAAAATTAGCTCGTTAGTTAGAGAGAAAGAGAAGAGAGGCCTCCCTCCACTAGAATAATCACACAGGGGAGTCAATTTTTTTCCCTTTTGTTTTATTTGTTGTATTGTATTTGAATTTGTATTGTGTTTGTTAGACCTAGCCACCGAGGACTGGTGCCTCTAAGCAGGTCGTAATAAATTTATTTATTTATTTAAGAAGGTAGCCTATAAATTATTTCGTTTGAATTGACTCTCTTTCTCAAGATAAACGGGTCCAAAAACACCAAGACACGTTCTTCTTAATTGAGATGGTTCTATTATTTTATTATTCTTTGAATCGTTTTAAAAAATATTCATCTCCTCCAATAATTGAATTTCCAGAATAAATAGATTGCCTTTATCTCAAAAAGTAGAGTCAATTCAACAAAAATATATTATTTAGGCCAAAATTGTTTAATATCAGTATTGCCCTGTTTAATTATTATTTTTGGTAAAAAGCAAAACGGATTTTGTTATAAAATAGAGATTGTATATAACTTTTGTTTTGCCTTTTAACCTTCTTATTTATAAACGTCGATTGTAGATTGAAATAAATACCCGAAGATTTATAAAGTAATCCTGTGGCGGTGGCTGCGGCAAGTGTGTTATAATCGTCGTCTTTTTCTCTAAGCCAGGAAAGAAGAACACCGAATCCACTATACATGACTGCAATCACTCCAAGGGTATTCGCGCTGGCTGCTCCTTGTTTGGTTACATAGTTGAGAAGTCTGCAAATTAAACAAATTATTCAAAAACAATCGACAAGATATAACGATAAAACAACACGCGGTATATACGGGACACATGCCATCAGTGCGGGAAAGCCATGACGTTTTGAATAACGACCCCAGACATGGGCGTAGCCAGAGGGGAGCAGGGGACCAATGCCCACCCCTGGTTTGTCCTGAAAATTTTTTATCTATTAAAAACAAATATATACTTTTCCAATTAGGAATATTTTTTTTAAATGAGCTTATATAAGGAAAATAATTAATTATAATTATATTTAATAAATAATTAGTAATGTTTATTTTAATTGCAACCCCTCCCCCCCCCATCGCCCTAACGAATGGTTGACTCCCCCTTAACAAGGTGTCTGGCTACGCCCATGACCCCAGAAATGCAAAAAAAAAAAAAAAAAAATTTAATGTGCGTACATGTATGTGTGTGTGTGTGTGTGATGTGCTTTTTTTTTGCTTATATATGTGAAACTATTCAATGGATCAGGATGAGGTTTGGCAAATTTGTAGTCCTAAGTGGGGATAAAAAGGTATTAAAACTAAAAGTGAATGGGACCGCAGGAAACAGTAAATTATTATTATCGCGAAGCACGGTTTTCTCAGCTTCTTCTGAAACAATTCTTTTGAAACTCATCCATAATATTAAGGCCGATAGTCCCTAAACTTGGTGCAAATTTCATGACAATCTATTCAGTAGTTCAGATGTTATTCAGAAAAATTGCATTTCAAGATTTCAAACTTCGTTATTTCATAGAATACAGTATATTGAGATTTTTTAATTCAAAATATAAAATAGGCAACGATATACAAGGATTTTCATTAAAAAATCGAATGTTCCATTTTTTTTCTATCTTAAAAGTAATAATATTTTGCTAATTTAAGTCGGACTAAAAATTTAAAATTTAGTGAAGAATGGAAATGTGCCTTTTATCGGCAATGCCCCTGTCCCCTTAAAGCAAAGGTCTCCAAAATATCAATGGCTTGCTTCCTGTTTTGAGTTTTTATTTAAATATTATCTCTTTTCAGCAATCTATAGAAAGAAGAAAAAAAGCAAAGGTCATTAGAAAATGAAAAATTTGTAATGCAACAAAAATATTAAAAACTAACAAAATTCTTGCTGCTGAAGGCAGGCAATTGCTCGCCAAAGGGGAGCAAGGGATCCAGGGGCGCAGCCCCCTAGCTATGTGGAAAGCCGGGCTTTGCGACTAGTCATATATATATATATTATCGGACTACACAAAAACTGAAAATGACCAGAGTGCGTGAGGTAAAAGTTGAAATAAAAATTGAAGCGAGAGACAGAGGTCCATTTTAACCTTGCAGGAAATTTCGTGCGATAATTTTAATTAATAATATTTGTATCTATTCCTTTTATTTGTTGTTCGTTCCTCTCTATTTATCAATAGCGCAAAATATATAAAAAAAATAAAAAATTCCCCCCTATTCACTCTTACGTGTTATTCAATTTATTTTACTTTCTCTTAGCCTATATATGAAATATATAGGAGAGAAAGTATTGCGATCATGTCAAAAATTCGATGTCGAGATTTTGATGGATATACATGTTTTGAGGTCCCCTGAGTCCAAAAAAGTGGGTCCCGCAAATTGGTCTGTGTGTGTGTGTGTGTGTGTGTGTGTGTGTGTGTGTGTGCGTGCGTGTGTCTGTGTGTCTGTGTGTGTTAACGATTTTTAGCATGAAGGAATTGAGCTACCGGATTGAAATTTTATATTTAACTTAGGTACCTTCCCACACGCTCAAAATAAGCTTTTGAACAAAATCGGCCAAAAAGTACTAGTACTTTACTGATGTACTTTTTCAGTTTTTTTCGATTTTCTCAAAATTCCCTCCAAGGATTTTTTTTAAAATTCAAAAATCAATTATTTTTTAGATGCTCTTTAAAATGTATATTCTCATTTTGCCGTTGAAATCTTCTGAAGACCACTTTACTCTTGTTCTTCATAGGAAAGATAGAACTGGTTGCCATGGTAACGGAATTTAAATCTTTTTCTTTTTATTAGATTAAAAAAAAATCAATTATTATTTAAATTCCCATTTATTTTTTTTTATTTCTGTTTTAATTGTTTCAAAGAAAACATATATATATATCTCTCCCACTTGCAAACATTATCGTCTCTCTCTACTCTTTTTAAATTCCCTTTCCACCTTATCTTCGCATAGAAATAATGTTAATTTCCTATAGGGATTTGTATGTTAATTTCGATTCAAAAGGGGGTCCCCTTTGGAACTTTTTACGCATTTAAAATTTTTTTTTCCAATTCTTATGAAATTTTGTATTTATTTACGATTCTATATTGTGTATAAAATGTGACTGGCGCACAGCACACAACTTTCTCTTACCCTTCGGTAAGAGAAAGTTGCGCACTGTGCTGATCACACCAGATTTTTTGTGTCGAGATATATTTAGTTTCCCATAGCACCTTAGTTTCAAACTTGCATTTTAAATGTTGATTGCTTCAAATAAACTATGGTTATTTTTCAAAATTTTAATCTCATATTTGGACATTTTATACACAATATAGAATCGTAAATAAATACAAAATTTCATAAGAATTGGAAAAAAAAATTTTAAATGCGTAAAAAGTTCCAAAGGGGACCCCCTTTTGAATCGAAATTAACATACAAATCCCTATAGGAAATTAACATTATTTCTATGCGAAGATAAGGTGGAAAGGGAATTTAAAAAGAGTAGAGAGAGACGATAATGTTTGCAAGTGGGAGAGATATATATATATGTTTTCTTTGAAACAATTAAAACAGAAATAAAAAAAAATAAATGGGAATTTAAATAATAATTGATTTTTTTTTAATCTAATAAAAAGAAAAAGATTTAAATTCCGTTACCATGGCAACCATTTCTATCTTTCCTATGAAGAACAAGAGTAAAGTGGTCTTCAGAAGATTTCAACGGCAAAATGAGAATATACATTTTAAAGAGCATCTAAAAAATAATTGATTTTTGAATTTTAAAAAAATCCTTGGAGGGAATTTTGAGAAAATCGAAAAAAACTGAAAAAGTACATCAGTAAAGTACTAGTACTTTTTGGCCGATTTTGTTCAAAAGCTTATTTTGAGCGTGTGGGAAGGTACCTAAGTTAAATATAAAATTTCAATCCGGTAGCTCAATTCCTTCATGCTAAAAATCGTTACACACACACAGACACACGCACGCACACACACACACACACACACACACACACACACACAGACCAATTTGCGGGACCCACTTTTTTGGACTCAGGGGACCTCAAAACATGTATATCCATCAAAATCTCGACATCGAATTTTTGACATGATCGCAATACTTTCTCTCCTATATATTTCATATATAGGCTAAGAGAAAGTAAAAATAAATTGAATAACACGTAAGAGTGAATAGGGGGAATTTTTTATTTTTTTTATATATTTTGCGCTATTGATAAATAGAGAGGAACGAACAACAAATAAAAGGAATAGATACAAATATTATTAATTAAAATTATCGCACGAAATTTCCTGCAAGGTTAAAATGGACCTCTGTCTCTCGCTTCAATTTTTATTTCAACTTTTACCTCACGCACTCTGGTCATTTTCAGTTTTTGTGTAGTCCGATAATATATATATATATGACTAGTCGCAAAGCCCGGCTTTCCACATAGCTAGGGGCTGCGCCCCTGGACCCCTTGCTCCCCTTTGGCGAGCAATTGCCTGCCTTCAGCAGCAAGAATTTTGTTAGTTTTTAATATTTTTGTTGCATTACAAATTTTAAGAAAGAACCTTGAGTCCAAGTGAGGTACTGTCTAGGAAAACAAAAGGGATTATTTAAACCTGCCCAAAGGGTCTGCCTGAAGGTGGCTATAAATCATGTCATAAAGATGTCAAAAATCTAAATTTTTTTATCCAGATATTGAAGAAATTTGATTATAATTAATTCCCCAGAAATATTTAGAGATTCAAATTATTACTGCGTTACTCCCTGGTCCATGTACTTAATTTCAAATAGATTCATTGGAAATTTCTATAGAACATATACATACATACATACATACATTTTTTCCATTTCATAAGTGATGCGGGGGGGGGGGGGGAGTGAGACGGGATCTCTTGTCGGCGAAGTGAAATTCTCGGTACGGGCATTTTAGTCGAATTGGGTAAAAAATATCGATTTTTTGGTTTCGATTGATTACAATTCTTTAATATTTCCTATGCAGGGTTATTCGGTAATTTTAACTAGGAGACTCCGATAAATATTACAAAATAATCGATTTAATAGTTTTTGATTGTGTTTAAATGCGTTTTCCTCACAATCCCGTTTTTTATATCTACAACTTTGAAACACTTTTTTTAGTTTTTGAGATATCAGAGCGGATTTGGTCTTAAATGTTCAGGAAATTATCCTCTACAATCAATATCAATTTGTGAAATTTCCGACATGAGGTCCCATTTCACTTTCCGCATCACATATGATGTGATTAGGTGAATGTTCTATCCGATATGTGATTTGTTTATTGTTTTTTTTTTTTTTTTTGTAATAAATAATTATGAATGAAAAATTAATAAAGAGCGGTTCAAACGTGGAAGGAAAAATCATTTATACAATTAGATCTAATTGTATAAATCTCCGTTTCGCGGCTTACCTACGCGATGTATATAATATCTTAAATATTATATATAATTTCTTATTTGAAAAATCATTTACTTTTATAAAAACAATGAAATAATCACATGGAGGTGTTTTGGACTTTGTCACTCAACATTCTGATGGCTTTTTCAAAAATAAACTCATCTCTGTGACATAAAAGCAATTAAAAACAAAAAGAAGCAAATGCATACTGTGTCCTCCTTAATTTCCCAGTTTGTCCTGCCAGTGTAGTCTCCCTAAGTCCCGAATATAATCCTGTGAGTCCACCAAACGAGGCTCCAGCCATACATGAGGCTCCAATTTGTGAAAAGGCAAGTTCAAATCGACCTCTCTGCCGGGATGCTCCCTCGGGGAAAATAAATTCAGGCTGAGCTTGAGGTAAATAAACAGGATCAAAGTTCAAATACGGTGAGATACTCCCTAAATTCCGTTTACTTTGAACTGAAAAATAATAAAAAAATCAATAAATATAAAATAACCTCCAATTATATAATTAAGCATAACCTCATTTGTTTTTTAATTTAATAAATAAACAATGAGACTACATTAATATTGAATTATTTAATAAAAAAATATAATTGAAATTCAATAAAATAAACACGTGCAAATAAAAAATAAAAAAATCAATGATGAAATATGAACTCTAACCTGGAACATTTAATGATGGATCATCATTTGAATATGTTGGTATAAAAATACCAGAATTTGACGAATTGGACATCACTTATATTATTGTTTTCAAACAAATCAATTCGGAATTATTCTAGAAATAAATTAAAAAAATTAACACAAGCCTAATTATTCAATCACACATCAAGAGATAGAAAAGAAAAGACGAACATCAGCGCTTCTATTGGTCGTCAGAGAAATTATAATTTAATACCATGATCAGAGTTGGGTTTCATACACGATTTTGCAGTTTTATACAAAAATTGCGGATAAAACTTGTATAAAATGTATTAAACGTATAAAATGTATAAAACTTGGATGCGCATGCGCAAACCCGACGAGAAAGGAAGTTCAAATAAAATTTCATTTTTCAATTATTAACATTTTGATTATATTATTCAAAAATTAAAAAGCAAACAACATCGTCAATGCTTTAGAACATTATAAAATATGAAAAGTTTTTAAGCTGTTTTTTCAGGGAGAGGGGGTTGGTTTTTTACAGTTTTATACCTTTTATACATCGGCCTAGTTTTATCCGCGATAGTTTTATACATGTATAAAACCGTGTATTATACTCGGCGGGATAAAACTTGCCAACTCTGACCATGATGCCGCCCTGCGGCCTTTTTGGCGAACTACAAGGGAAATCTTGAAATGAATACGCGAGGGGTGCGTCACCCATAGCCCGGCTAGCTCAGTCGGTAGAGCATGAGACTCTTAATCTCAGGGTCGTGGGTTCGAGCCCCACGTTGGGCGAAAATTTTTTTAATAAAATTATCAAGAAAAATACATTTTTTCATTACCAAGGTATTATTATTATAACCAATAATGTTAATAATAAATTAACTAATAAATAATTAACATTTAAGTTGAGGTTTTAGAAAAACCGTGCAGGGATGAATCACGGAAAGGTGAGTCCGAGATACAAGATAAAAAAGAATATATAAAACAAAAACTGAATTTCTATGTTTACTCGGTTTGGACGGTCCGTCTCAGGGACTGATTATGAGACAAAACAAAAAAAAAAAAACCAAAAACCAGAGTCTAATAATCTAATTTTATATTTCTTATTAAAATAATTGAATTAAAATTCAATCTGTTTTTATATTGAATATAAAATAATTCAATTTTTAAAATAATTTTGACGTGACAACGTCTTACAAATCATGTTAGAGGGGCATGCACGAAAAAGTTTATCAGCTTGAATAACTCCTCTGTCTTAAGAGGTATAATTATGGGGAATATACGGTTAGAAAGAATGAGTTTTCAGCTAAAGATTTCACCATTTATTTTTTTCCTATCATTTTATTTTACCGCGCTGCGGTAAATTCTAATTTGATATTTTAAACCCCTGTAGATTCCGAACGGCTAATCAGATCTGATTAAATGAGATGTCATTTGGTGCAGAAAGATAACCTCTAATAGAATAAATAAAAAAATCCCGAGTAATTAACTCCAAAATTGGTTTTTTTCTCGAAAAACCTCATTTTTTAGGCAAAAAAATATCGAAAAATAGCCCTACTTGTGCAACGCATAGCGACTTGACCATAAAAGCTATATTAAATCTAAATATAGTTTTAGAAAGAGTGGTTCAATACCCCGGGGTGTTTTTTTCTTTTTTTTGATATGAGGTCATTTTACCGCATGAGAGCACTCGGCGGGATTTCGTTTTTCGAAAATTTAAACCCCTGTAGATTCCGAACGGCTAATCAGATCTGATTAAATGAGATGTCATTTGGTGCAGAAAGATAACCTCTAATAGAATAAATAAAAAAATCCCGAGTAATTAACTCCAAAATTGGTTTTTTTCTCGAAAAACCTCATTTTTTAGGCAAAAAAATATCGAAAAATAGCCCTACTTGTGCAACGCATAGCGACTTGACCATAAAAGCTATATTAAATCTAAATATAGTTTTAGAAAGAGTGGTTCAATACCCCGGGGTGTTTTTTTCTTTTTTTTGATATGAGGTCATTTTACCGCATGAGAGCACTCGGCGGGATTTCGTTTTTCGAAAATTTAAACCCCTGTAGATTCCGAACGGCTAATCAGATCTGATTAAATGAGATGTCATTTGGTGCAGAAAGATAACCTCTAATAGAATAAATAAAAAAAATCCCGAGTAATTAACTCCAAAATTGGTTTTTTCTCGAAAAACCTCATTTTTTAGGCAAAAAAATATCGAAAAATAGCCCTACTTGTGCAACGCATAGCGACTTGACCATAAAAGCTATATTAAATCTAAATATAGTTTTAGAAAGAGTGGTTCAATACCCCGGGGTGTTTTTTTCTTTTTTTCGATATGAGCTCATTTTACCGCATGAGAGCACTCGGCGGGATTTCGTTTTTCGAAAATTTAAACCCCTGTAGATTCCGAACGGCTAATCAGATCAGACTAAATGAGATGTCATTTGGTGCAGAAAAAAATCCTCTAATAGAATAAATAAAAAAATCCCGAGTAATTAACTCCAAAATTAGTTTTTTCTCGAAAAACCTCACTTTTAAGCATAAGTCGCCCTTAATGGATAAAAGTTTAGCCACACCTGTCATATATTGTTTCAATGAAAATGTTTGAACATGTTTATTTATGAAAACAAATTACTAGTAAAAAAAAAAAACAATATTTTCTCTCTTTATATTTCAATATAGGTAAGAGAAAAAAAAATTTTTGAAGTCAAGCAAAAGACGTTGTCACGTTAAAAAGCCACCGGCTGTGTAGAAGACACAGCCAACACCTAATTTTTTTTTGGAAGTTAATATAAAAAATATATGATAAGAATCCAACCAGCCATTTGCATTGTTGAAAGAAGATACAATTTTTTGTTACTAATACTTAACCTATTATTTTGACAAAGTTTTTGTATTTATTTATTTTATTTGACTACATCGACGTTGTAATATGTAAAAATATTTTTAATTAAAAAAAATCTCCGTCTCCTTGCTCTCTCGCCATTGTTTATCTTTTAACTGTTGAAATTCTTTTAATCAATTCTTTGAGAAAATTTTTTACAGTCGTTATTTTAATATTTTTAAATGGAATTTCTTGCTTGTTCAACAAACTACTTGAAATCGTCAGTTCATCTTGTAGGCAGACGTCCACTAGCTGGATTTCTCTTCTTTTTTTAATTATGGATCCTAAAAAAAAAAAAAAAAAAAAAAAAAATTACAATCAAATTCCACAAATAGATAGACACTTTAAAATATTAATATTAAAACTCATTAAATGGTGAAAATAGAAAGGAATTATTTTATATTAATAGAAAGGCAAATACCTGATTTAAATTTTTTTTATCTTTTAAATTTTATTACCACTTGACATATAAAATTTCATTTTTAAATGTCTCTTTAATTGAAAACTGAAGAAGAATTGATGTTAAAGTGTCATTAGGTAAGTTTTAGTGTATTTATTATTGCTTGCTCTCTCTCTTTTTCTAATTAAATATTGACCTTATCATCAAATGAGGTTATCTTTTTGATTTATTGGAAATAAAAAAAAATATTACGCTCTACCACTGAAATAATTTTAAAAAAGGTCAAACTTAATAAAAAATTTGTTTTGTTATTGGTATGAATTTTTACTTTCTTTTCTACTTATTATAAACAATTTATTTATGAAATAACTTGTAAGAAAAAGGGTTTAGGTTATCATTTAAAATAAGTTATTAATTTCACGTCAAAGAGTCAAGTCATAGCTACGCATCCAATTACATTTAAATAATAAAAAAAAAAAAATTATTTAAATATTTTTATTAGCCTAATTACTAAGCCTGGTCGTCCACTGGACGCTACTGCTACAAGGGCGACAACAAGAGACGCGACAACACGCGACAAGGGTCGTCCACTGCACGCTACTTCGCGCTACATTTGACATAAAATATCATATAAATTTCTAACCAATAAATAAAACAAATCCATATAATTTTAATAAATAATTAAATTGAAATATAAAACCAAGATAAAATTGTCCTAATTTATATTTATTTTCGCTAAATTTTCAAATAATCTTATTTTAAAATTCTTTATATTCTGGGATGAAGGTTATTTTAAATAGACCTCGAAGAGCCGCAGTTACTTCACCAAATCACTCAATGTGAAAAAAACAAAAATGTATAATTTTATCAATTTAATATATATATACAGTATATCACAAAAAATTGTAATGTCGACTATAAAAGAATAAGTAAGTGTTGAATATAAAATATTACACATACTCTATGTTTATCTTTAAAGGTCCTGACGATGATGAAAAATCGAAACTGATATTTGCAAAGCAGTCGATTCTTGAAACAGTTAATAAAAAATTTAAAAAATTTATGAAAATTCATTTAAACACACACTCACCGAACAAACAGTGATTGATGAAGTAACTACGGCTCTTTGATGTCTATTTAATCTTATTTTGTCCCACAAATTAAATATCGACATTTTGGTCTTTGTTTTATTCAATTCCATCAATTTTATTAAGAAAAATTAAACAAAGTGTTGCGGTTTTTTTTTGCCGGTGAGAGTATTTTAGGTTAGAAAAACAAAGGGTTAGACGCTACAACGCGCTACAGATCCCATTTTTTTGGGATCCGTAGCGCCTTGTCGCTCGAAGCGCGTTGTAGCGTGATGTCGCGCGCTTCTAGTGGACGAGCTTCCATTGATTCACACACATTGGGATCTGTAGCATGTTGTAGCGCTTGTAGCGGTAGCGCGTTGTCGCGTCCAGTGGACGACCAGCCTAAAGCTTTATTTATTGTTTAATTTTATTAATTAATTATAATTTTCTTTAATATTTTTTTATTAAAAACTTTTATTTAACAAAATAACTTGAATAGAGAAGATGTAGAATTTAATTTTAAACATAATTTTGATTAATGAAAACTCACCAGGACTGTGTTGATAATTAGTAGAAAGGATAGGTCGATTCAGTCCAATAAAAATATATAAAGAATAATTTTATATATTTTTTATTATTCAATTCAATGTCCAGATCTCAGACCTGACGGTTTCGGCCACTTTGCTGTTTGCCTTCCTCAGTGAGGGCCGGATCTAAATGATATACGTTATAAAATATTTTAATTTATGGTGGTTAAGAAATTTTATTTTACTTTACAAACATATTTACCTAGATAGGTGAGATGAAGTTATCATTTAGATCCTTAACAAAAATATAGTAAGACATATAATTCGAAAGTGATGACATTCACTCTGCTCGTCATGCAATTAGAATATAAAACAAAAGATTTTGAGGAAGACATGAGCACAGGTGTGCCATCTAGTGGTCAATTTAGGACTACATGGTTATAATTTTAAATATTAATTTAATTCAAATGAATATTTTTATATAATTGTTTTTTAAATTTTAAGAGCAGGAAAGCAAAAATTATACAATATTAATAACTTTTATTTGTTGATTTTATTTATAATCCCGGTGTAGTTGTTACTGAGATATTCTGTGTCACTCTTGAAATTTATGGTACGATTTCTGATGAGTTGAATGTGAGCTGCCTCTTTGAATTTCCTCTTCTGATCATTTTTTTCGTGGCATAGAATGCTTGAGCCCTCATAATCCATCTCATGATTCATGTCTCGACATGAATCATGAGGATTATGAGGGCTTAAGCGTGACTTCATATTTCTTTATTGAAATTGTTCTTCAACTGCACTTAAACCCAATTTAAAAAAACAATGCTCTAGAAATAAACTACTCATAAATTTTCAAATGTAAATATTTCTTTTTCAATAACTATAATAATATAAAAATGTTATGGTCCTAAATTGTCCCTAGATTGTGCAAGTCTTTACCTGTGCTCATGTCTTCCTCAAATCTTTTTGTTTTATATTCTAATTGCATGACGAGCAGAGTGAATGTCATCACTTTCGAATTATATGTCTTACTATATTTTTGTTAAGGATCTAAATGATAACTTCATCTCACCTATCTAGGTAAATATGTTTGTAAAGTAAAATAAAATTTCTTAACCACCATAAATTAAAATATTTTATAACGTATATCATTTAGATCCGGCCCTCACTGAGGAAGGCAAACAGCAAAGTGTCCGAAACTGTCAGGTCTGAGATCTGGACATTGAATTGAATAATAAAAAATATATAAAATTATTCTTTATATATTTTTATTGGACTGAATCGACCTATCCTTTCTACTAATAATTTTGATTGTTAAATTAATTTCTATCTTCACTCCTGATAGACAAGTCTATAATTG
>JAKCPI010019291.1:0-12417 GCA_023213315.1 Euborellia annulipes | reverse complement strand
ATTTGACCTTTTTTTTTAAGACTCAAGTTTCGGCCGGCCGAAAGTTTCGGCTACTTTTTGGCCGAAACCGAAACCACGGCCGAAACCATGATTTTTGGCCGAAAAACCGTAACCGAAACCGAATATTCGGTCGGTTCCTAATTTTCACACTAAAAGGAAGTTATTAATTTAGATAACTATTACTATGACCTTTTGAAAATATACCCTTAATACCAAGAAAAAAAATTATGTCAATTAATTTAATTTCCTCTTTTATTTATCTCAGTGAATTCAAATCATCGTTGATTAATAGTTAACTATTATGCCTCCATCTGCTGCGATTTAACCTAAAATTCAAATTAATTTGAATTAGACTAATTAAACAATCCTTGTGTGTGTGTGTACTTGGGGGGAAACTTGCCTCGTCAGGAGAAGCAATCCTATTTTAAACGAGGGGTGGACTAACCAACATTAGTTTGTCTTTACAAAGTTGTCGTTAAATCCAACTTTACTTCAGAGTTGTCACGTATTATTGATTGTCTATGTCTGTCCAATGTTTATGTTTACATCTTCCAAAATTTTATTGTAAATGAAATTAATTATAAGTTATCTATTTTAATCTTCAATAATTTGTTTGTTTCTTATTACGTCTCTTATTATAGAATATGTTATGTCAAAAAGAAAAGAATAATTATTTTATTATTAAGTACAATGTGCATGGAATTTCTTCAAAAAAGTCCAAAATATGCACATATACTCGGAACAAATAGGGTTATTTCGAATCGAATACTCATGAAATGGATACCCGATAAAAATGATTAAAAATGATCTAGGGATACACACGCCCGCAGCTGGTCTGCATAGTGAACCTTGAGGGGCACACGTCCACACCAGGGACACAGAGGGGGATACACACGCCCTCACCAGGGACACACACAGTAGATCGAAAGGGACCAGAAGAAAAATGTGTGTCCCTGGTGCGGGCGTGTGTATCCCTGTCTCCCTGGTGTGGACCTGTAGATCCCTGTGTGCCCTTCAAGATTCACTATGCAGACCTGCTGCGGGCGTGTCCATCCCTCGATCATTTTTACTCGGGTAACTGCAAAGTTTCAGGAACGTATTCAGCTTCTATACAAACATGCATTTGCATGAACATCCGGGCTCTAGTCATCATACTAGAATTTAGAACGGGCCGGAACTACGAGATTTTTAAAAGGGGGAGGGCAAAATTTAATTTGCCGCCCCCTCCTTAAAATTTTCTATACAAAATTCATATAATTTTACCCTTTTTTTTAGTAAATCTTTCTTTAATTGCCGCCCCCCCTGATATCTGCCGCCCGGGGCATTGCCCCCCCCCCCCTAGATCCGACCCTGATTTAGAATAATCAATTTTCCAGACAACGAATGAAATGAGCAGCTTTTAAAGGTCTTGAATTGTTATTTACCTTTATGGGTAAACTATGTTGGCCCCACAATTGCCTGATGTGCTAGAGAGTGGATTCTTAGGCTTACAAACCTTGTTATTGTTAGTCAACCAAACCAATATTTTTAAAATAAATAAATAATCTTTTATTTATGCAACTGAATGGAAAAAGCTACTTTTTAAGATCACTAAGCTTTTTGATTGCTTAACTTGAAGGGTTTCGGGAAGCAAAGCTGTTCGCATGTTTGAAGTCATTCCCTAATTTTTTACTTTCTCTTACCTATGTATATATGTAATATATATATAGAGAGAAAGTATTGGATTCATGTCAAAAATTCGATGTCGAGATTTTGATGGATCTTCACGTTTTGAGGTCCCCTGAATCCAAAAAAGTGGTTTTCGCGACATGGTCTGTCTGTGGGTGTGTGGGTGGGTGGGTGTGTGTTCAATTTTAAGGATGATGGAATTGAGCTACGAGGTTGAAATTTTATATTTAAGTTAAACACCCCCCGGGACCGGAAAAATAAGCTTTTAATCAAAATCGGCCAAAGAGTACTAATACTTTACTGATGTACTTTTTCAGTTTTTTTCGATTTTCTCAAAATTTGCTCCAACGATTTTTTTTTAAATTCAAAAATCAATTATTTTTTAGATGCTCTTTAAAATGTATATTCTCATTTTGCAATTGAAATCTTCTGAAGACCACTTTACTCTTGTATTTATTTATTTATTTATTTTTATTTATTTAACACTAACAGAAATGTTCTGGGACATTGTCCCATAGAACATATGTACATAAAATTTTCTTTTCTTCCCTTTTTTTTTTTTTCTTTTTACATTGTACACATAAATTATTATAGATTTTGTAAAAATGCAAATAAACGATTCTTGAAGACTGCAAGGGTGCGGGACTCTCTAATATCCGGAGGAAGAGAGTTCCACAGACGACAGGACGCGACCGGAAAGGACCTCGCATACATGTCCGTATTGTGACGTGGAACATATAAGCAGCTGTCATTCAATCTGGTTTCCCTTCCTCGGACAGTAGATTGATATACAAATAATGAACGCAGATATGATGGACACCCCACACTCAAGATCTTGAAAATCTGACAACCGAGGAAATATTTTCGACGATTGGCAACTGTGAGCCAATTTAAGTCCCGTAGATGCGGGGGTGATGCGCACGTCCAAACGCAGACCCTTCACAAACCTCAAACATGAGTTCAAAGTCCTCTGGAGTTTCATGTTTAATTCCGATGTTAGGTCATTGTAGACAACACAGCAATAATCCAGATGGGGAAATATCAATGTTTTTACCAAACGTTCCCTAAGGGACTGATTTAGGAAACTTTGATTTAGCTTTAACTGATAGAGCGTCCTATTTATTTTATTTAAAATGTGTATTGTGTTGCCATGCCAGCTAAGAGTGTTGCTGATTCTTACACCCAGGCTTGTAACAGAGCTCGAGAAGGGAATCGCCGTTGAACCAACAAACACTTCAGGCAACGTGCCATAATCCAATTTACCTAGCAATTTGGAGCTGCCCAGTAGAATTACTTTTGTCTTGGCCGAATTCAAGGATAAATAATTATCCCGAGACCAGTTACAGATGGCTTCTATATCGGTGTTTATTCTTGTGATGGCTAATTCAATCTCATCTGGCAAACATTCAAGGTAAATATGCAGATCGTCGGCATAGAGAATATATTTGCTGAATGAGATATATGATGATATGTCGTTGGTATATAATGAGTAAAGTAACGGCCCCAATATGGAACCTTGAGGAACACCATGGGAAACAGGCAAAAAATCCGATAGTTTGTTGTCAGAGTCGATTACAGCCTGCTGCCTACCACTCATGTATGATTCAAACCACCGAAGACAACTCCAGGAGAATCCAAGACAACGCAACTTTTGAAGCAACAAGGCATGATTCACCGAATCGAAAGCTCTTGAAAAGTCGAACTGCACAAGTACAGTGATTCTCCTCTGGTCACAAGACAGCTTAATATCACTGGTCAATTTAAGTAAAGCAGTCTGTGTACTATGACCCTCTCGAAATCCAGCTTGTAAAGGATCAAGCAAGTTATTTGCCATCAGATACTCTGTCATCTGCTTATAAACAATTCTCTCCAAAGGTTTCGATAAGGCACAGAGGATCGATATAGGTCTAAAATCACCAAGCTCCTTGGGGTTTGTCTTCTTCAGAAGAGGACGCACGATTGACTTTTTCCAAAATGATGGAAATATTGAATAGGTTAGTGAATAATTATAAATGTCCAAAAAGGTAAGGAACAGTAACGGGCAATGATTTTTTAATTATATTTATAGGTATATCATCTATTCCTCTAGCTTCAGACCTAACTCCAAGAATATTTTCAAGTAGTGTGTCCAATGTAACATGTTTAAAATAAAGCTGGCCATCGTCGAAAACACATGTCCCTATATGAACTGGCGGCAATTCTATCGTTCTAGAACAGTTAGGGGGCTCAGAGAAATAACTATTAAGGGCGTCCTTTGAGAATTCCTCAGGTATTCTGCTATTTTGAGATTTTATCAGACCAAGACGTCGCAGCTGCCGCCAAATCTCCCCAGAATTTTTCAAACCAATAAACTTATTGAAATAGAACCTCCGTTTTTCCTCTCTTAATTGAGATTGAACTAGGTTTCTCAAGCCCTTGTAATTATCATAAATCAGTGGATCTTTATATCTTATAAAATGTCTCCTCAATCTGTATTTCATAGGGAAGATAGGAGAAATGGTTGCCATGGTAACAAAATATAAATATTTTCCCATACTTATAAATTTTACATCTGAATTCATATGTTCCGTACTGTCGGGAACTAAATATATGTCGACACAAAAAATCTGGTGTGACAAGCACAGAACACAACTTTCGATTACCGAAGGTAAGAGAAAGTTGTGTGCTGTGCGCCAGTCACACCAGATTTTTTTAATTAATATTAATTACCGCAGCTCTTTGCTCATATATAAAAAAATTCACATTATTGAACTCTTCTGATACCACCCACCTTTAACATCATTATTTACAAATATTTAATCAAAAAAACAAAGTTTGTTTCTAAAAAATAAAAAAAGTATCATGCATGTATATGCTTCTAACATGTTATATGCTTTTATATAACAACAGCAGCGGCACTAATTTCATTTTTATTTAACTTTTGCATTCTGAATACTATAGAATAGAATATCCCCTCCCATTCTTTCTCTTTATATTCATAGGCTTTTGATGTTTTTCCCAACTTCTTTTTTTATGAATAGATGCATTCAACCTTTTTCAAGAGTGCTTTATTCTTATTCTTCTTCTTTTTGCTTATTCTTACGTTTAAGTGGAAAATTTTGACTAATTAAAGTGTATTTGAAAGAATGCGATTAAAAAGTCAAGCCAACTTGAAATATTTCGATATATCTGCCACCCGCCATTTACGTTTTATCTTTTTGTTTAACAATAGATATAGAGATGTTTGAAGAGTTTTTAATATTTATAGATTTCTATCTATCTGCGCATGGGTTAATTTTTCATAGTTTCCATTTATTCTAATTTTAAATGATCAACGAAAAAACACTTTTTAAAAAGAATTTAAACACAAATAGTATCTGAAGATTGTGTTTTTGGAATGACTTTCTTTTACGCGGCTTACACTAAGGTGAATTGGCAGAAATCGTCTGATAGCTGTAAGGCTTAGAAAGCTGTAATTTTGCATGTAGATTATATTTGTGCCCTAGGCGTCATTTAAGAAGCGAAATTCCAATTTTAAGGGCCCCAAATGGTCATTTATGGGTAAATTTTACATTAATTTCTGAACTATAAAAGAAATCAATTTGCTTTCTTCTCTCAAACCATCCTTACATGAAAATCTAAAATCGTTGTTTCAGGGTTTTTGAAATTCGACCCCTAAGTACCCCAAATCGGCATTTTTGTGAAAATTAAAATTTTGATTTTACAATAGTTTTTAAACCAGAAGAGATATCAATTTGTTTTCTTCGCTAAAACCTTATAATAAATTGTTAATTGACAAGCTTTCAAATTAAAAAATAATATATAAATCCCTTTATTATTCCATAATAAAATAAAGAAAATACTCTAGTTTTTTTTTTCTTTGAACGTTTTTCATTTATTAGAACAATCGACTTTACGATTTGTTTTTTATTATATATAAAGATTCTTGACCAATATATATGTATATATATATATATATATATATATATATATATATATATATATATATATATATATATATATATATATATATATATATATATATATATATATATTGGGACAACAGGCTATTTCGTTTTCATTTATTTGAATCATGCTCTACATGAAACGTGCATGTTTGAATATTAGCATTTTTTTATGGTATGAATAATAATAATAATACCTATAAAAGAAATCGTGCTTCCTTTATTGTTACTAAAAGAAAAAAAAAATCCATAAAATTAAACTTTAGCTTTTAACAATAAAACCAAGGCTATTAAATATGATCGGACTTTAAATGGATAAAATAAGATATCTATTTATTTTCAAATATCTTTGAGGGCCCTTGCTCTAGGGCTCAGAGGTAGAGCATTAGCTTCTGGTGCCAAAGGTCAAGGGTTCGTATCCCGTCCCAGGCGGAGAATTTATTTCAATTAATTGGAATAAATAAGGACGGGGTCTAAATGGCCTCCGAAGCCGAAAAAGACGAAGCGAATTTAAAAAAAATATATCTTTGAAGCAATTGTCTAAATGGACCCTTTTATGCATTAGTGTGTCAAGCGCCAAAAAAATTAAAATTTGAGTTAAGCAGGGAATGTTTTTTTTTTTTTTTTTTTTTAAGGTCCTTTTGACAACTAAGGCCATTTAGACCCCATCCCTATTTATTTCAAATGATTTGTAGTCAAATCAAATGAAATAAATTTTTCTCGCTTGGGACGGGAAGCGAACCCGGGACTCCGGTGCGAGAGGCTAATGCCATCTCACTGAGCCACGGCTCCCGGGCAATGGGAATATTGTTTCAAATGTTATAATTAGAGACCGGATTTTAAGCAAAATGCTTATTGCTCAATTTTATAAGCAACCATTTGATATTTAATTTCTATACGAATTAGGAAAAACTAAGTGTATTGAGATTGCATTTTTTATGCTTTTTTTGAGTTTTTATGCTTTTTTTTTCCCTTTCGTGCTTATTTGAATTTATTTTACGAATATTTATAATTTTTTTTTTTTTTTTTTTTTTTTATTAAAAAACACACTTTTCCCATTCGCACAAGCATACACCAGGCACGTATATAAGAGGGGGGGGGGAGAGGGGGGCCCGGCCCCCCCCCAAAAAAAAAAAAAAAAAAAAATTCCAAAAACCCCGCAGTGCGAAAAAATATAGCCCTTAAAAAAAATTTTTTTCCTCAGGGTGAAAAAATTTTGGTTCCGCAAAAACAAAATTTTTCGCAGGGTGGGGCGGAATAAATTTAGTTTATTTTAAAAAAATTTGTATACGCCATTGGTATGAGTAAAAATTGCTTATGAGATGCTTTTTTTCAACTTTTATGCTTATTTAACAACTTTTTATTCAAGTTTTTCATGCTTTTTTAAGCACTTTTTTCCATTTTTAAATGCTTTTTTTGTCCGGTCTCTAGTTATAATTAATAGTATTTTTTATGAAATATGTCCTAAAAAAATTTATATTTAATATTACTTGCACAATTGACAAAAAAAATTATATATAATCCAATGAAAACAAAAAACTTTAATGTTAATTTTCTCAAAACTCGGTAGCTGGCGCTTGACACACTAATGCGTAACTAATGCGTAACAGGGTCCAAATAAAATAAAGTAAGCTTAATGCTCTTGTATACAAGAGTGAAAAGAACAAATCTCGTCCTAAGATAAGATTAGAGGATATTTTTGAAGCTACAATATAAACTGTATTCAACAAGTTTTTTTTTTTTTTAATTTTGCGGATCAATAATAATTTTTCTTAGTCCCCTATTTTACTACAAGGAAGGTTTTCTTTCCTTTGGTTAGTTTACAAAATGACCAGGAACATATTTAACCAGAAAATAGAGAACATTACAAACAAAAATCACTTTTTTTTTGTTTTAGAGCAACGCTCTTTTCTGATTTATATTTACTTTCTAAAAGGAAAGAAACACTACTACTATCTGAAATATAAATAAATATCCATTAAATATAAATAAGTAATGAATACAAATATCGTCTTTGGGAGAAATAAAAACAGGTGGGGATGTTAAAAAAGAAGGAAGGCAAATCTATTTATTTTGGCTTGTCATGAAATACATATAATAAAGATATATAATTTCAATAGCAGTTTTCGTCGAGTAGTTTCAATGCCTACACATTAAATTTAAATATTGCAAAAAAAACTTTTAATTTATATAGTTAATAAAAATTTAAATATCTTTCTATACAATATATGTGCCCTTAATGAAAGTGGTCTACGAGTATATATTAGAAGAGGACAGGAAACCTCCTGGGAAAACAGCAGCCAGATGGAATCAAAAACGTTATATTCTATCGTCGACGTTTCGAGAGCAAGTAGCACTCATCTTCACAGTGCGACTTGCTCTCGAAACTGGCTGCAGTGTACCCAAGAGATTTCTTGTCCTCTTCTAATTGCATATCTACAGCCATTAAACTCAACAAAGTAAATATATTTATATATATATTGTTTCGAGATATTCAGTGATTTGCATTTTAAATTAAAAAATATTTTTTCATTATTCGACATTTTAATTTTGAATTTCATTAGTCTTGGTTAATCGAAATTTATTTATTTTATTTATTTATTTATTTACAACGATGATCCCATACAGACATTCTGTCCAGTTACATGGGAACGCAAAACATACAAAAAAACACATATATATTAATATATATATATATGTATACATATATCAAATACAAAGAAAAATACATAGGAAATATAAAATATGCATAATACATATGTATTCACACACTCATCATAAAAGCCTACATATTAGTCTCTCTCACTGCATACTCAGAAATCATTTTAAAAATGGGAGATCTTTCCCCCATTCTTGTCCTACTATTTATTATGAATATGAAATTTTTGTATGAATTTCATAAGAAATTGTTGTTTTTAATTCTTTTTCGCCCCCGAGTTTGGCGTAGTAGGTAGCGTGCCTACCTCCTATACCGAACGTCGCGGGTTCGGACCCAGGCAGTCCGATGAATTTATTTAAGCCATTTGGATACCAGATGGCTTAAATAGAAATGCCTGAACCCCAAATATATATATATTACTTACAACGGTTATCGTCTAAAGTCTTAAATGGTTGCCGAAAAGACTGAGAGTGTGAGTGTGAATGAGAAAAAAGAGTGAATGTTAAAAAAAAAAAAAAAAAAAAAAAAAAAAAAAATTCTTTTTCAAAATTAATTTGAATGTGATACAAATGACTTACAATAAAAAAGTATAAGTTTTATTAGAATAAATAATTTTAATGAAATAATTCATGAACATTTATTAATTATTTTTTTAAAAGTAATCCATTTTTATCATTTTAGGCTTTTATTAATATCATTACGAGTTTAAAAAATTCTTAAAATGTTCCTGAAAAACGGAGGGATGTATGATAGTAAACACATAATATCTTTATATTTTTCTTTCCTTACTGGTCAAAATCAAAAATTTGATTCGGACCACTTTCATAATTATGGACACATATAATTGCTTCTCCGAAGCTACGCGATTGGATTAGTTTGCAAAAAAAAAGTTGATCAATCGAAAGAGAGAGCTATTTCAATTTGAAAATCAAATAAATCTTGACAGAATTCATTTGCAATATTAAATATTTATTTTAGAAAGCATTTCCAATTATCTATATTTATTTTTGAAAATGATTTTCATTAATTATATAAAAAGAAAGACAAAGTAAATAAACATATTTTTACTTTCTCTTACCTCTGTATATATGTTAATATATATATATATATATATATATATATATATATATATATATATATATATATATATATGAAAGTATTGCGATCATGTCAAAAATTCCATGTCGAGATTTTTTTATTTTTAACCCTGCTGCACTGCTCCGATCAGCTATACACATGTACCGTTTGGGGTCATTTTTGACCCCACCTTATATTAGTGCAAATAAAACCATTTTATCTTTTTAAAAACATTATTTTATTACAAACTTGAGTTAAATTATAATCGGAGAAAAAAAAATATGATATTAAATCACAAAGAACAAAAATAATACATGAAAATGGCTTATATAAATATGTAAATATACTGAATTAAAAAATATTTATTGATTACATTTAGGACATAAATTAATTGCATGATTTTTGCAAACGTGCTTTTTTACACTTTTCACAAATTATATTTGTTTTTACATCACTACTTCTTTCACAAAATGTGCATCTTCCTCGTTTTCGATTTTTTTTTTCAATCGTATCCCGTGATGTAGAAGCTTCCATTGAAAATTCTTCTTGAACATTTTTTACTATTTTCAAAGCTTCTTCAGTTCGTGGCATGTGTGATCTTAGAGTAATATTTTCTTTTATAAGAGATTTTCCAAGTTCTTCCAAAAATAATCTTCTTTTTGTAAGCTTATTGCCATTCCATGTAGGATTTATTTTTGTCCACAATACATAAGCATTGTAAGCTGAAACGTCAAGCATATTGTAAAAAATTATCATTGGCCACCTATTTGTTTTTCTTTTACATGTGTAAGTATTTATTGCTTGATCAAGGGTGTCAATTGCACCCTTAGTAGAATTGTAGTCCAATATCATTTGAGGTTTTTTATCGGTCCTATCGCTGATTTTCATGTCTTTATGTGTTGTGCTCAACAGTATAACATTTTTATTTTTTCTCGGAACATAATTTACAATAGTTGTGTCACTAGTAAAATAAAATTCAGAACTGTAAACCTCTTTATTGGACATTTTTGGAAGTTCAGGCTTGTTTTTTCTTATGGTGCCTAGAAGGGTCAATTTTTTTTTCAAAAGCTGTTGCCCCAAAGTATAAGAAGTAAAAAAGTTATCACAAGTTATATTATGTCCATGTAACTCATTTACAAGTTCTAACACTACACGCATTCCCTGATTTTTTTCAGGGGCTGTTCCTGGAATTTTACCAGTGTAGACTTGGGCTTTCAATAAATATGAAGTTTCGCTATCGCAAAGTGTCCATATTTTTATGCCATATTTGGAGGGTTTACTTGGGATATATTGCTTGAATGGACATCTGCCTCTAAATCCAACCAATTGTTCATCAACAGTTACATTAGGACATGGGTTATATAATTTAGGTAAAATTTCTAACCATATTTCCCAAAGATCTCGTATAGGAGCAAGTTTATCGTTTCTCCTTCTTTCTAATCTTGTATTTTTTTCATCAAACCGAAGAATTCGAGAAATGGTACAAAATTTTTCAAGGGACATTGTTGCTCTAAAAATATTTCTTCCTGTTTCTCGATCCCACAAACTCTTTGTAGATTCATCGTGCGAGCGATAAACACCAGCAAGTAATAAGAGACCAATATATGCTTGAAGAGTACAAATATCAATATCTTGCCATTCTTTTTTATACACTCTTTTGCCTTCAATATTGGTCATTTCAATGATTTTTTTTGGATAGTATAAGAAAAAAATTGTTTCAAAAGAAGACTTTATATCTTGAATTCGGCTTGAAGCATACCTTGTAACTCCGGGTGTAGCTCTGATGACGTTGGTCTCTTTATAACGCCCCATCTGCATAGGCGGCTCTAACTTCCAACATAGTTTCCCGTCCTTTGAAGAAATTTCTTGTTCATGTTGAATAGGAATAGTTTCATTATAATCTTCCTCAGAATCATATTCACCTTTCTTCACTAGTTTGATTTTCAATTTCAGAAACTTCTTCATTGCTATCAGAAAATTCCAAAAAGGCGTAGAATTTCTGACTCACTAAGAGCTCTTCTTTGGGCCATGTTCGCTAAAGAAATATATAAAAATGGAAAACATAAAATATTTTAAAATGTAAATGTGAAAAAACCCATTTCCTCCATAAATACTATTCTTTTAGTATGTGGGGTTAAAAACGACCCCAAACGATACGTATGTAACAAATGTAAATTAAACAAAAAATAAAAATAAAAATTTAAATTTTTTTTTAATTATTTATAAAATATATGATAAAAGAAACAAAGTCATGAAGTCTCAATGAAATATATAATTAATTAAAGAATCTACGGCAAAATAAAATCTCTTTGGGGTCAAAAAAAGACCCCAACAGTACAGCAGGGTTAATACAACTGAAAGAGAAAAGTTCCTTCTAAGGCAACATTTCCGACGGCTAAGCATTTCGGTTGCCTAAGCTCAAGGCTCCACTCTCCAGCGGATCGCGCATTTGTGGATCCGGCATTACTACTTCTTAAACAAATAAAGTATTTTGGAAAAATAATACAAAATGAATTAAACCTTTTAAAGGACCTGAATCATTGGTCTAAATAAAGTAGTCTTTTAAAGAATTGTACTAAATGAAAAGAAAATATTTAAAGAATTTGTTGTTAAACGAAAATTTGATTTCAAGTGTCATAAAACAAACATAATCATTAAAGAAGTGAATTTTTTATTTGAAATTCTCATCTTCTAAATGATAATATATAATTATCAAATCGCCTATTATTATTGTTTTATTTTTTCATATGATAAACAAGTCACGACATTCATGAAATAATAAAATAAACTCTTTTTGCGTTTTCATGGTGGCTTTTAGAAAAAATCGTTCTTAAAAAAAAAATTATTTATAGAAATAAAAGCGATATTGCCCCAAGAGTACTAATTAAAGGATTCTTTAAATTAAACACCTACACAGGTCTATTCTCTAAAAACAGGCGTTAAAATTCAAAATAAACAAATGGGTGTTAAAAAGTAACATTAAAACAATCAGCGTTAAAAAATGCTATTCAAAATCTTCCTTCCCTCAAATAGCTATTCAGTAAGCAAAAACTTTAAAGCCAAAGCATA
>JAKCPI010019290.1:0-49972 GCA_023213315.1 Euborellia annulipes | reverse complement strand
GGTTGTTCGGATAGTACATCGTAAGTCATAATAGAATCTAAATTTTTTTTAAATAAAATTAAAAATTTGAATGCCAAAATTCCTTATTATAATTTAGTCGTGACCTATCATAGTTTATAATTGGATTAAGTTAATAATTTAATTACCAAAAATAATAAATGAATGACTTTCGACTTGAGCAGTTTTTCGCGTAATATAGAACTGGCAACATTGCATTCATCAACTATCTATTTTAAATCTTAAACGCCTTAAATTTTATTTTATTTAATATATTACAATGTTTAATGCAAATCAGTTTAAACACAATGGACGATTTGCGAGAAAAAATATTGTAAAATTGAAAAAAAAAATGTATCTGACATAGAGAAAAGACACAAATGTTATGCGACGTTGCCAGGCTGGTCTGACTCTCGAGAATTCATTATTTTTAAATATTAGCGACTGTCATTTTGGAGAATTTTTTTGACTTTCTTGTTAAAATATCTTTAAAAGCGGTCGGCAGAAACTTTTGGTTTTATTTTTAACATATTCCTCGGAAGTGAATTAATAAAATGTAAGTTTTTTTGTTTTTGTATCAGTTGCACAGATGCCTATTTAATTCAATATGTGTGCGTTTCGTCGTTATTCCCCATAGGCTACATGTTAAATTTCAATTTTTTAAAAATTAATTACACGATAACCCTGTGTCAGATCTGCTTCAAAATTTTATTTTATACGTATTTGATAGTGATTAATAACATATTAAAAAATTAGCTTTTAATCAGTTAAAGTGCTTTAATGTCCGAACAACCTTAATTATTTCTCCCAGTGTATATTATCTCACGGCCCCCTATTTTTTTTTTTTTTTTTTTTAATTCAGACAAGACGATACAAAACCAAATTTTAAATATTCACAATTATATTTTCTAAATTTTACAATTAATCCAAGTTCGCGTATTTAAACATATTTAATAGTAATTATTTATTTATTTATTTAAGGTCTTTTTCGGCAACGGAGGCCTTTTAGATCATGTCTCTATTTATTTCAATTTATTGGTAGGCTTTTACAATAAATTGAAATACATTTTTGTCACATGAGACGCGAAACCGCGACCCTTGATACAAAAAAGACCAGCACGCTAACCTCTAAACCAAGATTTGTTACATTTGTGACTCTTCGCGGCCTCCTTGCGGGTTATCCATGGCCTCCTAGGGGGCCGCAGCTCACCTCTTTAAGGAGCACTGTCCTATATTATTGAAAAATATAAAATAGGCTAGAATAGTTTACAACTTTTCTTGCGTATTTCTGATATATCATTATGACCAACAATTAAATTTAAAATCAGGTCGATACTATAGTTTTGTAAACTATAAAAGACTGCGGATAAAGCGAAGAAGCTATATAGAAAAATGCACTAAAAATTCCAATAAAATTTTTATTTTCAAAGAGCAATGAAAAACGATTTTTTTTTCCTTTATAATATACCAGTATATTATATAAATTTATTTTTACAATATTTATTACCCAAAGTTATCGTAGCAATGGTTGGTTGGCGAAGTTGGGCGACGATTCGTAGTTCCGTTGATCGTGGATGAAGCCAAAGATACCGTATCTGTCACTACGCGTTTGCTTTCCAATCCCTAGAACAAATAGAAATTAATTACTGCTTGTTCTTAATGAATGGTCATGCTTTCTTTCTTATTTATTGTTTCAATTTTTTTTTATTTATAAAAAAAATAAAACTGATGCAACCAGCGTACACATTATTTGTTAAATTATTTTCTTCTATTTAAAATATTTAGATAAAATTGGAAAATCTCTAAAGAATATTGACAGATAAACATGCATGTAAGAAGGGAGGCCTATAAACAAGGGTAAATTGGACGCCTCTAGCGATCAACCAGATAGACTTTGATTGAATTTTTCAAATAATATTTACGATAATGTTTTAATTCTATTTAATTAAATTATATTAAAAAAAAAAAATTATTATAACTTTCACGTTTATTTTAGTTTTAATTTTTTTTAATAGAGAGTAGCAGATGCTCTCCAGCAGAGACTCCTTTTGAATCGAGTCATCAAATGTAATTATTTAATCGCTATAGTCACTCATTCACTGTCGTTAGTGTCTGAGAATTCATCATGATCTAAATAGAAATCATTTACTCATGACCTCAACATAAGAGTATATTTTAACTGAGAGATTAATATTTATGAATAAATCATAGAATTGGGGAAATGAAAGATGTTGAAATTTTTTTCATTAAGATATTCTGGATAAAATTAGTGACTTTTCATAATTACGAGCTAAATAGGGGCTAAAAAAAAAAAAAAAAAATATGGGCTCTAAATACAATGCGGAATTTCTTAGTTTTTAAAACTTCATTAAAAAAATATTAAATAAAATTTCATTTAAAAAAAAAAAATTAGGATAATTTAAATATGTAGATCTTATTAGTAGTGTAAGGTTCTTTAATATTTAAAAATCTGGTGTGACTGGCGCACAGCACACAACTTTCTCTTACCTTCGGTAATCGAATGTTGTGTACTGTGCTTGTCACACCAGATTTTTTGTGTCGACATGTATTTAGTTTCCGACAGTACGGTACATTCGATTTTCAAGATGTAAAATTTATAAGTATGACAAAATATTTATATTTTGTTACCATGGCAACCATTTCTCCTATCTTTTCTATGGAGAACAAGAGTAAAGTGGTCTTCAGAAGATTTCAATCACAAAATGAGAATATACATTTTAAAGAGCATCTAAAAAATAATTGATTTTTGAATTTTAAAAAAAATCGTTGGAGCAAATTTTGAGAAAATCGAAAAAAACTGAAAAAGTACATCAGTAAAGTACTAGTACTCTTTGGCCGATTTTGATTAAAAGCTTATTTTTCCGGTCCCGGGGGGTGTTTAACTTAAATATAAAATTTCAACCTCATAGCTCAATTCCTTCATGCTTAAAATTGAACACACACACACACACACACACACACACACACACACACACACACACACACACACACACACACACACACACACACACACACACACACACACACACACACACACACACACACACACACACACACACACACACACACACACACACACACACACACACACCCCCCCGACCATGTCGCGAAAACCACTTTTTTGGATTCAGGGGACCTCAAAACGTGAAGATCCATCAAAATCTCGACATCGAATTTTTGACATGAATCCAATACTTTCTCTCTATATATATATTACATATATACATAGGTAAGAGAAAGTAAAAATGTAAAAATGCTCAACTTCCTTGAAAGGTTCCGAATCCATGCGTCATAAGGGAGTAATGACGCCATCACTGTCAAAAAATGTTTTTAATCATTTGCACGATAAAAACAAAAGTATTCATATTTTTTTTAAATTAAAATTTCGGATAATTAAATTTTTTATCTTTTTTGACGTCATTGTGTAAAACAATCTTATTTAAATACGTAGATCTAATTAATATTAAATAAGGGATGAAAATTTTTAGCCTGTTGGTGGTAAGATTTGGCCGTCTTGTCCAATCTTAAGCACAAATATATCTCACAAATTTGCTATTTTAAACGATATATTGACTGGCTAATGGACAAAAAATTCCATTTTTCCAACAAGGCAAAATCGTAACGTCAACAATTAATAACTCAGGAGGTAACAGGAAATTTGGAACAATGCCAAATAAAAAAATTATCCCAAGCGACAAAAATGTATTTCAATTGAATTTAGTAACAATTAATTGAAACAAATAGGTGTTTAAATAGCCTTAAATGCCGAAAAATACCTTAAACACAAAAAAAGTAGCCTATAGGGCAGGGGTGGGCAAAAGCCGGCCCGCGGGCCGGATCCGGCCCTTTTGCTTACTTTATCCGGCCCGTTGAAAAATCCCTTTTATGCGATTTTGTTGAAATCAACAGTATTAGTGTGCGTAGAGTGCATATAAATAATGAAATACAGTATATAAATAATAGAGTATTATAATTTCGAACAGCCGTAACCATACCCCTACTTTTATGTATGCAAGCATACTAGGTCTGTTCGATTATAATCTTTCATTTTTCTTTAAAAATTACGGGACATACTCGTATTTTAGTGGGCACAAATTGTTCGCATGTACACCCAAGTAAGACAATTTATTATTACTATTATCTATTATAATAGACCAGGCTTGGTCCATTGGTGACTTTCCAAGGCTCGATTTAATTATATAATACAATTGGGCCAAGCTTCGGACCAGGCTTGGTCTATTCGTCTTCCCAAGGATCGGTTTAATAATATAATACCATTGGGCCAAGCCTCGGACCAGGCTTGGCCCAATGGCCACTACTCAAGGCTTGGCAAATTACAACTGATGACAACTGGCCCAAGGTTCGGCCAATTGTCAGCATTGGAAATTCCTACCAGGTATTAACTAGACTAAACTAAACAAACAACACTATAACACTAACACTAAACAAACTAAACTATACCAGGTATTAACTGTCAAATTTCTTTATCCAAATGCTTTAAAATGATACGTATAGTGTTTTTGCCAAAAAAATTTCTTGGGCAGGGAAAAAACTCCACCCAAAACATTCGGGTGTGGAAAGCGTACGCGGTATAGACCTCCGGCCCGGGAGACATTTTGAAAATTTCATTTTGGCCCGCGCTTAAAAGTATTTGCCCACCCCTGCTATAGGGAATAAATTTCCAAAATTTTTTGTCTTTTCAGCATCTATACATTAAACGATAATTTAATTCGATATATTATATTGATGTCTAGGCATATATTAAAAAGATTTAAATTTTAGGAGATAAAAAATAAGAAATTGGTAGAATAGGTTAATTAATTTTGGAAAGAGTAAAATTTGGGCCTGAACTAATTTATTTTTTTTATTGAAGGATCCCGACAAATTAATTGAGTAGATCCTGCCTGACGTGATTGCATTTTGAAAAAAAATCAGTGCTTGACCATTAACCCCTTTGAAAAATATAAACGCAATATTTATCAGATCGAAGGGGTTTATTTTCTTAGAAAGTAAGTTTTTTTTTTTTACCTTTCGAGAACAGTTACGTTATTCATTATTTATTTATACTCCACTTTGAAATGTGCTCATCTGTTTTCCCCAGGATTGAAGGGATTCTAAGTAAGAGGGGAAAATCAATAGTATTTGCTTGGGGAAAATGAATGAATGGGGTTGAAAAAGCCGGAAATTGCCGACGGACCTTTATTTAAGAGATTCTAATTATAGGTGTATGAATTGCTAATATGAGGTCAAGCCCCAAGAAGAAATTCCATTGAGAAACGATCTTATCTCTGATTGGAATGATTAAAATGGAAATGAGGACTCTTCGGAGACAATATAGAATTGTTTAAAATATCCTGACATTATTTGAATATCATTACTAATTGTATAAATTTTTAAAATTAATATTTAACTTAATTTTTTAAATATTTACTTTCTTATAACATCTGGAACTAACTAATCATTTATTATTTCAATTAGTTGGTTTTTATCTCAAATTTTATAGATGAAACATACATTAAATACTAATTTCTAATTTAAATAAAAAAGATTCGAGCTTATTTAGTTTTTTTTTTTTTATTTGCCCACTTTGCTGCTGAGGCCATTTAGGGTTCTACAATGAAATATATTGAATTGATATATACCGATGACTTCCGGGGGATGTTCAACACTATGATTACTCGTACCCACTCGAGCTTATTTACCAGGTCATTCAATAAGTCCGTAGGATAAATAAGAAAAAAAGAAAATTTTTGCAAAACTCGATTTTATTATTCAACATAGTTGCATTCGAGAACGATACAACGAGTATAGCGATTTTCCAACTTTTCGATACCACTTTTATAGTACGATTTATCTCTCGTCAAAATAGGCATCAGTTTCAGCGATTACTTCATCATTGGACTTAAATTTCTTCCCAGCAAGCAGAAAAAAGTCGCTGGGGGCTAAATCTGGAGAATATGGTGGGTGGGTAAGCAATACGAAGCAATGCTTTATTAAAACTCGAAATTCACTTTTTTCTATTTTTTTTTTTTCAATAACAAAAGTTGCTTCACATAAAATTCTATAACTCACGAATCAATATTTAGATTGCTGTCAAATTTATACACGTATTGTTTGAAGGTTAGTAGGCCTACTAAATAAAAATCATATGGGAAAAAATTCTAGTAACGCCATCTATATGTCATCCTACGGACTTATTGAATGACCTTTTAGTTTAAAAGAAAAATTAATATTAGTTATCCCAAATCGAACAAAACCTTCTAACATGTAATTATAAACGGAAAAGTGATTAGAGATTATGATATTGAAAATTCTCATTCAAACTTCAACTATTGACTAATATAAAAATAATGAAGTGAAAAAGATATAATAAAGCATACTTCCAGTGCAGGCCGCCTAATTGTGCAATGCAAAATAATAAAAGAAAATGCATTAGAGTTCAATTCAAATTAAATTCATGTCTAAAGAGAAGGAATTGATTTTTTACTTTCTCTTACCTATAAACTGTTTATGTTGTTTGTTAATATATATAGAGAAAAAGTATAGGATTCATCTTAAAAGAATGGAAGGAGGTAGCAGCCAGGAAGGAGTGTCTCCAAAACAATGAAACTCCCAGATATTCGCGACGTTTCGGTCCAAATTTATTTGACCATCATCAGGCAATCAGGAGTTGTCATATGTAAATTTATATAAATATATTTAATCATATGTTGCTTCGGACTTGTTAATGACATTAAAATTTTGCTCATCTGCAATCGAAGGCTTAGATATGTGAGGAAGTAATGGTAAGTCATTACTTCCTCACATATCTAAGCCTTCGATTACAGATGAGCAAAATTTTAATGTCATTAACAAGTCGAAGCAACATATGATTAAATATATTTATATAAATTTACATATGACAACTCCTGATTGCCTGATGGTCAAATGAATTTGGACCGAAACGTCGCGAATATCTGGGAGTTTCATTGTTTTGGACACTCCTTCCTGGCTGCTACCTCCTTCCATTCTTTTAAGATATTAACCCATATCAAGCCACTGGTGCGTTTTCGAACCAGTACCTAAAAAAAATTTTTTCTCAATAAGTATCTAAATGTTTTGGTTAATTATTTTTTTATACATTATTTATGATATATTCTTGCCTGCTAATGAGAGAAAATGATGAATTTTACAGTCTTTACATATTAAATAATTATTTAAATTCGAAGGGTCAAAAAACACCAAACTTCAAAAATAGATATTTTGTATTAAAAATTTTTTTTTCATTTTCATTCTTCATAAATTAGATTACCAATAAGATTACTTTACTTAGCTAAACGATACATAATTTTTTTTTCATTACTATAGACGATATTCAATGACAAATTAGAGTGGTGCGTTTTCGCACCAGTGGTAAAAACCCTCAACTTTTTCCTTATATTATCTGAATGTTTTTTCATTGTTTTTTTTTAATTTTTTTTTTATTTCAAAGGCTTTTTCGGCATTTTTAGGCTATTTAGACCCCGTCCCTATTTATTCCAATTGATTGGCAAATCGAAATAAATTTTTGTTACATGCATCATCCCGTCCCCTTGATCCCTATTACCTATGGTTATTGTTTATATATGGGTTATTACATTAGTCCGATTGAATGACAATACAGTTGTAACTGTATGTAGTAATGGCTACAATAATGAGCCCCTAAAACTGTAAAGAGATATTATATGTTGGGACATCGAAATCAGAAGGAAATATATCTCAACCTAATGTTATTTCAAAATATAATTTAGGAATGGAAAGGGTGGATTTACATGATAATGGGGTTGAGAATTACCGATGAAGGATATTCACTGGCGTAACTAGGGTGGTCCCCCGGGTGGGGCCTTCCGGGTCCCCCGGAGAATGGGTGGTCCCATGCCCCCCCCCAGCGAGGATGGCTGGTCCCATCGCCCCCCCCAGCCAAATTTGCTAGTTACGCCCATGGGGATATTAGGTAAAAATGGTGGTGGCATTTATTTTTAAATACCTTAGATAGCACCATGGTAAAATGTTGGAAGCTATATAAAGTGCATTCCATCAACCTAGTACAAGTTCAATTGATTTGAAAATGAACTTTGGGTTATTGCAAACGAGCAGAAAGCCCGAAAGAGATGTAAAGTGTGTTATAAACACACTGTATATGAATATACAAAATGCTAAGTACCGATTCATATAAATTGTTTCGGCAAATTTCATAAAAAATAAAAAAAAAAATTATATCCCATATTATGCCAATGGTGCGTTTTCGCACCAGTGAAAAAAATTGAATAATACATATATATTGTTGAAAATTTTTTTATCAAAGGTTATGTAAAAATCTAATAAGAACCTATGTAAATATATTATGTGAAAAAATAATAAAAAAATTTAAAAATAAAAAAAAAACAAAAATTTTTTTCTAATGGATCAAGCCATTGGTGCGTTTTCGAACCACCTATTTCCTCAATATTTACTGATCAAATAATTTTTTTTTATTTTTCCCTAATTAAATAGGTAATAATAAACACAATTATGAAAAAAAAATTTGTAGTTTTTGAAAATTTTTGTGTTGGCTTGATATGGGTTAATCACAGCCACTTCCACACTCAACAAGTATAGGATTCATTTCAAAAATTCAATTTTGATGGAAATACATGTTTTGAAGTCCGTGAATCTAAAAAAGTGGGTCCTACAAAATGGTCTGTTTGTATTCAAATTAAAGGAATTGAGCTACGAGGTTGAAATAATATATATTTAAATTAGGGACCCCTCTGAGGCGTGAAAATGTTTTTGAACAAAATCGGCCACTACTGATGTACTTTTTCAGTTTTTTTCGATTTTCTCAAAATTCACTCTGGCTGCGCGCACGCTGTCGATTTTTAGTCGATCGATAATTTAGTAGATTGACATAAATGCATTAAGTTGTAATGTAGGTGCGCACACGACTACTGCAGATCAACTCGATTTTTTAATGCATTTATGTCCATCGACTAAACTAGGTATCGCTCGACTAAAAATCGACCGTGTGCGACTAGCCTCTAACGATTTTAATTAAAATTTATAAATCAATTATTTTTTCTTTAAAATGTATAAAATTTTTTTACAATGAATTTAATAATTCCAGGGAGAATTTATAGAAAATATGCTTATGTAATTAATTGCAAATCTACTAGTAATTTTCGAATTTTGAACCTTCTTCTTCTTCTTTCTGCGCTTGATTATTCCCGCAGTGTGGGGTCGGCGGAATTTGTCATTCATGGGTTTTTGCTAGCGGGAAGGAATAGTCCATGCCGGCCCGTCGCACGGTCTGAGGCCAGTTGAAAATATAGAAGGGAAAAGACTGACATGCAAAGAACAGAAGTAATGCCAGTCCCAGCTAGGGCAGCTCGTGGTCGCCATCCACGTACCCACAAGATGTGGGTCCCTGAGCTAATTTCGAATTTTGAACCACAGTAATTTATTAAGTTTCTTAGAGTAAATTACAAAATAGTCTATATTTTTTTTGGGCATTTTGGTTGTCCAACTTTCAGCAAACACGAATTAATTTATCTAGGTCTGAGCGTGTTTATTGAAATCAGAGATAAAGTTCTTGAGATATTAATGCATTACGAATCCCCGCAGCTTTTTAAATCAATTTTTTCTATCAAACAAAAAATTTCTACTTAATTTATTAGCAAAACAAGATAAATTGGCAAATAAATTCAGAAAGTTGTCTTAATGAAATATCGAAACGAGGTAGGCAAAATCAATTGGGTACTCCAGTTTCAAAGACTTGAAGTGGTTCAGCCGGTCAAGTCAAGTCATTCCGTCATCTGTGTATATCCTATAGATTGTGATTATTAACCCACACACAAAGAGGATGAGATCAAAAGTGGACTCATCAGAAAGGTCCAGCGAACATCTTTTTGGCTCACTTTCTCAACGTGTAAGAAAAGTAGAGAATCTATCTAGGCTAAAATTCATGCATCATCTCTTTATAGTTTATTTTTAATGCAACTTTCATTCCATTAGATTCGATGATATATAAAATAAAAATAAGAAATGTTTATTTTCTTTAGTCACTTACTGCTCTTTTAGTAGTATAATTAATTATTTTAAATACTTTTTCTTTTGTTTTAGGTTTTTTCTACATTAAAACCAAAACTAAATTTAAAAAAAAATTTAATCTAAAAAATTTAAGATCAAATCAATCGGCTAGTAATTATGTAAAATGTTAATAAATTTTTCTCAGAGTTGAAATATCTAATCATTTTTGTTCATCAAAAATTCAAAAGAAATTGATTCTTGTTTTCCAAAGAAAATTCCATTTTGATAAGGATAAAGTGTCGATAAACTTTGTATATGATTGAATGTCTCTAATATAAATTTATATATTATATTATGATATTAAAATAAATTAAGGTCAACTATTTCCCGGAGTTCTTTGCTTTATAATAAAATAATATCCAACAGTAAGATTAAGGTCAGAAAGTAAAAAGTTATAATGGATGTGAATTATTTAAAATAAAGTACTAATATTAAATAAATATTCTTTCTATGACAATAAAAAAAAAATATATATAGAATGAAAATATATTAAAAAATCTGGTGTTATTGGTCGCAGAACACACAATTTTTTCTTATCTTCGGTAATTGAAATTTGTGTTCTGTGCTTGTCGCACCAGATTTTTGTGTTGTCATAAAATTAGTAGTAGACCTATTTACAATTTACAAAATTATTGTTTTAAATAAACTATAAAAGCAATGGCCAATCTAATAATTTTTATAGGATTTAAGAAAAAAAAAAAAAAAAAAAAAAACTAAAAAAGTATATCAGTAAAGTACAAGTACTCTTTGGCCGATTTACAAGTATACCTATATAGGAAAACATCAGGTCATAAGTTTCATTGATTTTTAAAAAACATTTTTTGACACTCTTGTGTTCTGAAGTTGACACAAGTCTAGCGAAATACGCATCAAGTTTTAAAACGAGTTAATTTTTAGTGAAATAGAGCGGGCGCTGGAGGTAGTTGAGTATGCAAAATTTGAGGACCGAATTCTGACAATGGATTTGGGCTAAGAATAGCTCCCAGAATAAGGATCCGGATCTTGCCGGGCCAATTTTTGGTCCAATTTTTTTTTTACCCCCACCCCTATTATTTCCATAGGAAATCAATGGAATGCATGCTAAGGTGATGTGAAGATTTGCAATTATGGTCAAATTAGAGTACTTAAAACCTCAAACAATGAAAAAACTGTCTTGTCAGCAACTGAGGGGATCCTCTAGAGTCCCCTGAGAAGTACTATCTTGCCACCAGTTGTGGTGGTCCCCTCTAACCCCTTCATCTCTATTCTCTCTCTTTGTTATAAATTTAAATATACGGCTTTAACATCATGCCAAATTGTGGGGACCGGCGATTATGTTCATAATCCACTAGCTGGTATCCCAATCAATGAAAAATACTATCTTGCCACCAGTTGTGGTGGTCCCCTCTAACCCCTTCATCTCTTTTCTCTCTCTTTGTTATAAATTTAAATATACGGCTTTAACATCATGCCAAATTGTGGGGACCGGCGATTATGTTCATAATCTACTAGCTGGTATCCCAATCAATGAAAAATACTATCTTGCCGCCAGCTGCGGTGGTCCTCTCTAACCCCTTCACCTCTTTTATCTCTCTCTTTGTTATAAATTTAAATATACGGCTTTAACATCATGCCAAATTGTGGGGACCGGCGATTATGTTCATAATCCACTAGCTGGTATCCCAATCAATGAAAAATACTATCTTGCCGCCAGTTGTGGTGGTCCCCTCTAACCCCTTCACCTCTTTTCTCTCCCTTTATTATACATTTAGATGTACTGTCTTAAAACCATGCCAAATTGTGGGGACCGGCAATTATGCTCATAATCTACTACCTGGTGTATACCACTGGAGGCATATGAGGGATCGCTCATGTCGGCCGATTTGGATTTTATGGCACAGTCTACAAACGGCCCCTTCCTAAAGACAGCCTATCTGTTTCATTCGGGTGGGCCTCAGGCCTATTTTTTGTGGAAAATAGGTTTTTCTCATAAAATATTCTGTGCCCAGATAAGGTTGTCTGGAAAGAGGTTCCTAAAATTAACCTTCAACGGAGAAACTAATAAGGTCAATCAAGAGGAGACATGCGGAATGTGTAATGTGAGGGCGGCAGAGACATTATTTCACATTATAGTGGAGTGTCCCCTTTACGACCCGATGCGGGATTCCTATCTGGAAAGGGTGAAAAATTTGAACGCCGGGGAGGAACTCGCATCTGTAATTCTCTCTCTTTCAGAGGGGGATATAAAATCCTTTTTTTTTCATGTCGGGGGCATTTAAACTAAGAGCATTTGCTTTAAACCAATGAATGTACAAGAAAATAAAAAAAAAAAAAAAGGAGAAATGTAATATGACAAGTGTATCTTTTTGTATATACGTATATGTGTTCGCACTATAATATGAATAAAAATCTAATCTAAATCTACTACCTGGTGTATTTATAATAAAGGGAGATAAAAGAGGTGAAGAGGTTAGAGGGGACCACCACAACTGGTGGCAAGATAGTATTTTTCATTGATTGGAGCACCAGGTAGTGGATTATGAGCATAATTGCCGGTCCCCACAATTTGGCATGATGTTAAGGCCGTATATTTAAATTTATAACAGAGAGAGATAAAAGAGGTGAAGAGGTTAGAGGGGACCACCACAACTGGTGGCAAGATAGTATTTTTCATTGATTGGAGCACCAGGTAGTGGATTATGAGCATAATTGCCGGTCCCCACAATTTGGCATGATGTTAAGGCCGTATATTTAAATTTATAACAGAGAGAGATAAAAGAGGTGAAGGGGTTAGAGGGGACCACCGCAGTTGGCGGCAAGATAGTATTTTTCATTGGTTGGGATACCAGCTAGTGGATTATGAACATAATTGCCGGTCCCCACAATTTGGCATGATGTTAAAGCCGTATATTTAAATTTATAACAAAGAGAGAGATAAAAGAGGTGAAGGGGTTAGAGGGGACCACCGCAGTTGGCGGCAAGATAGTATTTTTCATTGATTGGGATACCAGCTAGTGGATTATGAACATAATTGCCGGTCCCCACAATTTGGCATGGTGTTAAAGCCGTATATTTAAATTTATAACAAAGAGAGAGAAAAGAGATGAAGGGGTTAGAGGGGACCACCACAACTGGTGGCAAGATAGTACTTCTCAGGGGACTCTAGAGGATCCCCTCAGTTGCTGACAAGACAGTTTTTTCATTGTTTGAGGTTTTAAGTACTCGAATTTGACCATAATTGCAAATCTTCACATCATCTTAGCATGCACTCCATTGATTTCCTATGGGGTGGGGTAAAAAAAAAATTGGACCAAAAATTGGCCCGGCAAGATCCGGATCCTTATTCTGGGAGCTATTCTTAGCCCAAATCCATTGTCAGAATTCGGTCCTCAAATTTTGCATACTCAACTACCTCCAGCGCCTGGTCTATTTGATGTGTACCCTATTAATGATATTTATATCCTCTATAGAATAAAAAAAAAAAAATGATACTATCATTTACTAAATAAAGTAAAAAAAAAAGATAAATTATTTCGTTTTATTTTGTGGGACAAATAATTTTTACCATATTATACAATACAGTAGTCTTGCTAATCCGGCCTAAACGGTAAACGGAACGCCTGCGGCGGATCCTCGCCTTTTCTTAATTATGAAAAAAAAATTCACACTCACATTCACACAGTCTTTTCGGCAACTTAGACCATATAAGACTTTCGTATCCAAATGGCTTAAATAAAATTAAAAAAAAAATTATCATTACTATATTCCAATTCAGTGACTGCTTGAGGATTTGCTTACATTCATAGAATACACACATGCAAAGAATACATTAATTTTTCTTTATATATTTCCCCTTCCTTGGGAGAAATCGTAACTTTAAGAATTAATAACTCAAAAAGATATAGGAATTTCGGGTCTCGAGCATTTTTCCTGGACTCTCCATAACGTCCTCTATAAAAACAGAGTCTGCAAAATTTCGTTTCAAAATTTCAACGGGAAGTTGGATCAAACAGAGCGTGACAGACGGACACTCCGCTATTATATACAGTACTGGTATATAGATGATATACAACGAATTTCTTCAAAATTCTTAATCTTGAGACAATACAATTGCTATCGATTAATTAAAACAAAAAAAATTCATAAATCAAATTTTTTTTTTAGCCATTTTAAATTTTTAATGCCTAAAGAAAAATTTATTAAATTAAATATGAAATAAAAAATTCACATCATACTCTAATCTTGTTTAATTTTCTAATCTGATTATCTCTGAATATTTTTTTTCTCTCTCTTTTGAGTTTATTAATTTTATTTATACTTTTCCTTGAGTCTTTAAAGATGATTTGATTTTTTTTTTTTTTCTAAATCCACCTTGACTTTATTTCTCATCTCCTTCTCTCCACGGGTTCTAAAATCAATATCTCTCTCTTTTTCGCACACATTCTCGTTTTCTTTTTCTTTTTTTTGCACACTTTTACTCTTCTATCTACTTGAATTGTTTAATACTAGTGGTTTAAAGAGAGAGAGAGAGAGAGAGTAGAGGCCACCAAAATCCACGAGGACAGACAAACAGACAGACAGCCGAACACAAACCCAGCATTGGCTTCGACGGAGCCCTGCAGCGACTTTTAATGAAGTTTTATAAACTTGTGACGGAAAACGAATTTAGCACAGTGGTTTAGGGGAGAAAAAAAAAAGAAAAAAGACAGAAAAAACGTAATGTTGCAGTCAGGAAACCATATAGAGTAGAACATACAACGTAAAGAAAATGAAAATACAACCAAATTTTGCATAAAGTTAAAAAAATAAAACTTGAAAGAAAAAAATTAGTTATTATAAATTTTCTGGGAAAATATGATGAGATATTTATTGTTTATTTTGCTTCATTTTCAACCACTTGATTATAATAGTCCGCTTGATTCAGAAGTGGGTGTGGTTATTGATGTGCATCGTCGTAGCCAGGGGGAGTAGCGCCTTCACCAATAAACTTCTAAAATTTCTCGACGTTTCTACTATAAACCTGCATCAGATGACAATGAATTTTTTATTTAATTTATGTTAATATCGTACAAGTTTTGAGAATCCCCCTGAATCCAAAAAGTGGTTTTCGCAACATGGTTTGTCTGTGTCCGTGTGTCTGTAATCAATTTAAAGCATGAAGGAATTCAGCTAGACGGTTGAAACTTTATATTTAAATTATTATAGGCACCCACCTGAGGCGTGAAAATAAGCTTTTAATCAAAATCGGCCAAAAAGTACAAGTACTTTACTGATGTACTTTTTCAATTTTTTTCGATTTTTTTTTCAAATCTATTACTGGAGGTTTTTTTTTTATTTTATTTTTCCTCTGGAATAGAGAAATTTAATAATTGAAATTTATCTTAATTAAGCCTATAAGTTGATTGGATAAAAAAAGTTTTTATTTCTAATTTTTTTTTTTTTTTTTTAGTTGGTGGAAAATAGATATATCCCTTGAGGATATGATATTCAACCACTCGATTGATTAAAACAGATGATTTATTTGAGGTCTTAAAATAAAGATTTCATAAAAATTTTTTTATTAAATAGTAATGTGAATAATTTATAAATTTCTGAATTTATTAGTATAAATATAATAAGATCTAGGGGGTATCTAAAATTTACGATATCGCTTTAGGCAACTTGCTTTTTCGTTCAATATTGTTAGATCATCATATGAGACATAGGCGTAGCCAGAGATTTTTGATGGAGGGGTTTAAGAAAATTTTTTGAAAAATTTAAGATTATTTTAGAATATTTATAAAACATTTTGGTTTTTTTATTTTTTTTACTTTCTCTTACCCTATATGAAATATAATTTGCATTACAAAGCTTAAATATCTAGCCATGGTTTGGGGGGGGGGGGGGGGTTGAACCCGCAAAACCCCCCCTGGCTACGCTTATGATGTGATATAACACCGGGATTCGGTGGGATAATCCCTCCCCCCCCCCAGTGTATGTGAAAAATTACATACTGTAGACTTTGAAATCTACTGTATTTATGGGTAAAATGGGCTTGTCAAGAGTGAACACTATACTTCAAAAAAAATTTATAATCCCCCCTTTAGATATTCCTGATACTGTATATCATTTATTTAATTATTTTTCATTATATTAGTTTTTTTCTTTAAGACAAAGAATTCAAATTTTTTTGAAGAATTATTTATTAGTTTAATAATATCTCTATTTGACATTTGTAACTTTACATTTGTTTATTCATTCTTCTTTTGACCCTTCTTTTTCTCTCTTTCCCTCTATTTTATTAGCAAATAGAACAAATGTCTCTCCAATAGTTTAAAGAAATTTGCTTTATGTCCCCTGAACATTACAATTCATCCTCTCCCTCTGTCTCTCTCTTCAGGATTAACGATCAAAAGTAGAGAGAGGGATCTATAAATCAAGCAATCGGCTGCAAAAGGGACTTTTAGACACGCCCTATTATTGAATTGTATGCCGTATGCCCTATATACGTGGGAAAGAGATGGAGAGATTGTCCCTTCTCTTTCTCAATCTCTTTCACTCCAATGATTAAATATCATATCTTTGAGAAATTTAATATGATTACCGTATATCTTGAAATATTTTAAAATATCTCTATGGATCTTTATAATAATCATTGCGATAAAGGCGAAAATAAAATTTATATTTTCATTAAACGAATAAAATATAATCCTTTATCCGATAGTATAAAAGAGCCTTCTATGGTAGAGAGTAGAGTACCCTCCCAACAGTTGATGTACCGGTACAAGTTGTAAGCTCATGGCGATTCATTCGAATTTTTCTCACTATCAGTAAGACTGAACAAAACCAAATTCTTTTCAATTGCTTAAGATTAATTTGAATTTTTTTTTTTTTTTTTTTTTTATTTGGCTAATCGCTGTTAATTTATTTACCGAAACTTTTTATACACACCTTTGAATTTAACTCATAGGACAAGAAAACTTAACATATGAAACAGAACAGATTAGTTACAAATTAAGTTGACAGTTACCATAAATGATGGCAAAAGCTTTTCATACATAGAAAAATATATATTTTTTATATATTAATATAAGAAACAATTTATCAAGGATTTTTTATATTTTTACTTTGTCTTACCTAAGTATACTGTATATGTAAAGTAATGGATTCATGTAAAAAATTCGATGTCAAGATTTTGATGGTATACGTTTTGAGGTCCCCTGAATTCGAAAAAGTTGTTTTCGCGAAATGGCCTGTCTCTCTTTCTCTGGGTGTATGAGTGTGTCTGTCTGTGGGCAGTGGAGTAGCGAGGGGGGAGATAGGGGGGTCATCATGCCCCGGGCGCTACTCACAAAGGGGCGCGAAATGGCCCACAAAACAAAAAAATTGCTGGATAATTTTTATTTTTATTATAATTGATTTCTGGAAAATGGTTATATGGTTTTAGAACAATACCCTCCTTTTTTTTTTCCCCTACTCATCATCCTCTCCCTCTTCTCTCTCTCAGATTAACGATCAAAATAGAGAAGGATCTATAAACACACCTCAAAGACTTTTAACACCCCTATTATTAATTTATCGTATCCCTATATAGGAGGATGAGAATTTCCCTTCTCTTTCTCAATCTCTTTCACTCCAATATTAAATATCATATCTTTGAGAAATTTAATATGATTACGTATATCTTGAAATATTTTAAAATATCTCTATGGATCTTTATAATAATCATTGCGATAAACGAAAATAAAATTTATATTTTCATTAAAGAATAAATATAATCTTTATCCGATAGTATAATCTATGTAGAGTAGAGTACCCTCCCAACAGTTGAGTACGTCAAGTTGTACTCAGCGATTTATTGAACTTTTTCTCACTATCAGTAAGACTGAACAAACCAAATTCTTTTCAATTCTTAAGATTAATTTGATTTTTTTTTTTTATTTGGATAATCGCTGTTAATTTATTTACCGAAACTTTTTATACACACCCTTGAATTTAACTCATAGGACAAGAAACTTAACATATGAAACAGAACAGATTAGTTACAAATTAAGTGACAGTTACCATAAATGATGGCAAACTTTTCATACATAGAAAAATATATATTTTTTATATTAATATAAGAAACAATTTATCAAGGATTTTTTATATTTTTTCTTTGTCTTACCTAAGTATACTGTATATGTAAAGTAATGGATTCATGTCAAAAATTCGATGTCAAGATTTTGATGGTATAGTTTTGAGGTCCCCTGAATTCGAAAAAGTTGTTTTCGCGAAATGCCTGTCTCTCTTTCTCTGGGTGTATGAGTGTGTCTGTTGTGGGCAGTGGAGAGCGAGGGGGAGTAGGGGGGATCATGCCCCGGGCGCTACCACAAAGGGGCGCGAAATGGCCCACAAAACAAAAAATTGCTGGATAATTTTTATTTTTATTATAATTGATTTCTGGAAAATGGTTATATGGTTTTAGAATGGGGGGGGGGGGCTAAAAAGGTATTGTGCCCCGGGCGCGAGTTAAGCTCACTACGTCACTGTCTGTGAGTGTGTTTGTGAACAAAATATCTCAAGAACGAAAAGAGCTATGAGGTTGAAATTTTATGTTTAAGTTAGATACCTCCCCTGGGACGTGACATGAAGCTTTTGAACAAAATCAGCCAAAGAGTACAAGTACTTTACTGATGTACTTTTTCAAACTCCAATACTAATTCAAAGCAATCACGATTTAGTCCCACGTTTCCTGTTTGTATACCTCTAAGAGAGAAAGAAGGAAGTCAACGCCAATAACCCAAATTTAGAAGTGTTTCTAAGAAAAATCTTAAAGGGAATTTAATATAATTGTAATTTATTTATTTAAATTACAAAGTCCTCTCTCTTTAAGGAGGAATAGCCTCTCTTTTAATTTCCAATCTTCCAATGAATTCTTCTAGACTAGAGCTTTGCCCCTTGAGAATATGCAACCAGAATGCTAACGTGTCAAATTGGTTGCCTAAAAACAGGCTTGGCCCCTTTATTTCTTCCAAAAAGGATGGCATCTCATTATTTTTAATTTAAAACTATTATATTTATGCATTCTATTGTATAATATTTGTCTCAGAATTGGTCATTCCTCTCCTATCTTCTCGAGTTTTTTGGCCTTCCAGTGGCTGTAGTTGTTTTATTTCTGGCCAGACCCATCAGAGAGGGTTTGAACATATAAAATCACCAAATTACTTTTGTAACTCTTATACATATAAATATAAACATAATATCTAATTTTATTTTTCTTGAATTTTTTTTATATTACAAAGGTTACTCCTTTTTATTTATTTATTTTTTTGTTATTCAGTTTAATTTTAATTTTACTTAATATTTCTCACTTGAGATAATTATCATTGCACTGGAAGGGGTGTGTTTGTTATTTAGCTTTGATCTAGATTAAGTCAGAATCCTCTTATGTGTTTTATCACAGGTATTGATTCATTCATTCCGACGGCCTTCACAAGTTTATTCATTGCGGAAACCTATTCATACTCTCTCTCTCTCTTCTGTCCCATAGCTAGCCAAGACTTAACCAGTGAGATCTCTATTGGAGTTTATATAGATTTTAATCTCCATGTTTTTGAAGTCCCATGATACCGAAAAGTGGTTTTATCATTGATGTGTCTCTTTGTATATAGTATTTATCTCTTCATCTCTTTATTTATCTCTGTGTGTGTGTGTGTGTGTGTGAATATAAGCACTTAAACAGTAAAACGTTTTAACCAATCGATACAAAATTTTAAACTTAAGCTTCTGATAAAAAGCTCTGCCATTTTGATGGAAATCAGACCATGGGCACTTTCTACTATATTAATAAATGATGTTTCGCTTTTATCCTTTACTAGGATATTCCTCTTGGGAATGAATTTTTCTAGCAACAGAATTTTCAAAACAAATTTTGTTATGGTATATTATATGATAAATAGTAAAATAATTTCAAATTTGAAAAGATAAAATAAAATCATCTGTACCAAATTATATTTTACTTTTTCGGTCATTAAAATTATTTCACTATATATCATATAATACACCATATACTTAAGGCTCTAGCTCCCAGATGGGGACTTAATTGTGGCGCTCACTGTACAAAATAGTTCAAGAATAAAAAGAGCTACTTAGTTAAAATTTGATTTTTAAGTAAGCATTTAAATTTTGAATAAAATAGAAGTACAAGTACTTTACTTTTGTACTTTTTAGATTTTTTTTTCTGAAAATTCGTTTTAACGATTTTGATTAATTGCTCTTTAAAATATGTTTCCATACTCCCACTTATTTGAAACACTCTACTTGATGAGAAATGTAAAAAAAAAATATTCATGGCCCCAAGGTGATAAAAATGGTGTAGTATTATTTTATTTCTTGATAATCATCACCATATTTTTCATATTTACTCTAGAGTCAGTGGCGTCATTTATTGGGAAGGGGGGGGCAAACTTTTTTTTTTATTAAAATTTACTTACAAATAGGTACTCTAATTTGGCCAAAAGATATTTAATTTAATTAATTGTTTAATTTTGTACAGTTTATATACTTGTAAATATTTAGAAATATTTTATTTAAGAATGATATAGAATTTCATAAAAATCACAGGCTTTGGGCCACCCTGCCCCATCCCCCTCCCCCAAATGACGCCACTGTCTAGAGTAGAAATTGTTCTAGTGACACGTTTGCCTCAAAATTTATATTCAAATTTTATGATACCATAGATAATATATATCTATTGTAATATATACTAAAATTTTCTAAATATTTATAACATTTTTGCTGTCAAGGTTGATTGGATATTTAATGAATTAATAAAGCCCTCCAACCATAAATAATTCCATCTTTTAGAGGGTTGTATAATTATCAAACTATGCATGGATGTTCAATTATTAATGTTTATAATAATAAATAATATTAATTTAGCCACTTCTCATTATATATTTAAATAAAATTACTGTCAGATGAAATTATTGAATTTAATACAATTTTGAAAGTAAGGCCTTGTTTAACTTGTAGGAAATAAATTTTTTTTTTTATTATTTCCGAAAGATTTTATAAAAAAAATTCTTGGCATAAAATTTATTAAAAGTGTTTAATTAAGAACTTTAAGGAAGGTGTCGAAATTACAATTATATTAAATTCCCCTTAATATTTTTCTTAGAAACATTTCTAAATTCGGGTTATTGGCGTTGACTTCATTCTCTCTTAGAGGTATACAAACAGGAAATGAGGGTATAAATCGTGATTGCTTTGAATTAGTATTAAAAGCTATAGACCTATATATAGAAAATTTAAGGAGGAATCATGGGCGTAGCCAGACATAGTGTTAGGGGGTGGGGGCAACTCTTTGTTAGGGCGGTTTGCAATTAATATATACATAGATTATTAATTTTTTATTTAAATAAAAACAAAATTAATTAATTTAGTGGATTGGGGCGAAAAAAAAATTCTCAATGGGAAAAATATATATTTTTTTGTTTTTGTTTTTTTTTTTAATTTTTAGGACAAGCCATGGGGGGGGGCAATAGTCCCCCCTGTCTTCCCCTGGCTACGCCCATGGGAGGAATGGTGTCTATTTTAATCTCCACTCGGTAGTCTATCTTGATTCAATGAAGTCTTCTGCAACGAACTTCTTGAAACCATCAGTTCATCTTGTAGGTGGACGCCTAATCCAACAGTTCCTTTATATTAGAGCATTTTAGGGAAAAAAAACCTCCATTTTCTTTGGTATAAGAAACCTAATTTTTTTAAAACCTTTTTCGACTGTTGAGACCATTTAGGGTATGACTTTATTAAATATATTTTTAAATTACATTATACCGATGACTACCGCGGGACGTTCCACACGCTGATTGCTCAGGGTCACCAATCCCGAGCTTTCGCCGCGTTTGGCATGGCTTAACGGCAACGATTGTTGTGACTGTTGCTCTTCTCCGTTGCCAATGCCATTTACAATAGTTTTTTTTTTTAGCGAATCCATATCTTTTTAATCAACAACGCTATTTAATTATTATTTGAAATAGTATTATTTTTTTACCTTCTACTACAGTACATTCGTAATATTATTATTATATTGTATTCGATTAAGCCTCGCTATTTTAGCTATATCCCTTTGAATTGTTGACACCCCGTTTATGTTTAGGCATGATATCAATTAGTAGATTATATAATGGCATTAGCAGCCCTAGTAAGTATAGCGCCCTTGTAGGGCGTGGCTCGAACTCCGGGACACGGACACCTCTCCCTTCCTCCCTTCTCCTTTCTCTCTCTCTAAATCCCTTTCACTCTCTTCTATCTCTTCTCATCCCTTTTATATATATATATCTTTCAATCACATACAATCTATCCTTCAGTTCCCTTTTCCCCCGATTCCTCCCTTCTTTCAACTTATCAACTTTAATATTTTCTAGGTCAATATAACATTTCAATATTCCTTTTCAAACTTCGGACAAATAATTTGAAATGATAAAATTTTACTTGATTTTATTATGATAGGATATATTAATAAAATTGAGGGTTTAGAAATTAATCTATCAAATTAAATTTATTCTAACAAATCAGAATGTAGAGGTCGATTATGATAAAAAAAAATTATTGAAAAGAAAATCTAATAATTTTAAAAAGTTCTAAAAGAAAAATATAAATACTGAAGAAAAATTAAAATACAACATCCTTCACACTCTTACCTTCGGTAATCGAAAGTTGTGTTCTGTTCTTGTCACACCAGATTTTTTGTGTCGGCATATATTTAGTTTCCACCGATATACATGTATTAGAATTCAAGATGTAAACATGGGAAAATATTTATATTTTGTTACCATGGCAACAATTTTTCCTATCTTTGCTATGAAGCACAAGAGTAAAGTGTACTTCAAACGAATTTGAGGACAAAATGAGAATATACATTTGAAAGAGCATCTAAAAAATAATTGATTTATGAATTTTAATCAAAATCGTTAGAGCGAAGATGTTGATAAGGCTGTTCTACGATTAGAATGATAGACAGGTAGCCAAAAGGAGAGCCTCTATCGAATAAAAATCTCCTCTCAGAAGACGTTTCGGTTTAATTAAATAAATCCTGTCTATCATTCTAATCGTTAGAGCGAATTGTGAGAAAATCAAAATAAACTAAAAAAGTGCATCAGTAAAGTACTAGTACTTTTAGGTCGATTTTGTTTAAAAGCTTATTTCCACCTCTTGAGGGGTGCCTAATTTAAATATAAAATTTCAACCCGGTAGCTTTTTTAGTTCCTGAGATATTTTGTTCACAGACAGCCAGACAACAGACTATGTCCGAAAACCATTTTTTAACTCAGGGGACCTCAAAATCAAAATATCGACATCGAATTTTTGACATGAATTCAATATTTTCTTTCTCTCTCTCTCTCCCCCTAAATATATATATATATATATATATATATAGGTAAGAAAAATAAAAATAAAATTCTCGCAAGAGTTTTTTTTTAAGTGCCAAAACACAACTTAAAAATAAAAAAACAGACATTTTCATTGAAATACTAAAAATTCCAAACGACAATTCTTTATCTCTTTCTTTGTCAAGTGCATCACTTTGACCTCTCTAATAAAGCTTCATAAAATTATTTATTTTATAAAAAAAAAAAATTTACGAGATATATTTATCCGTCATATTTTTATAAATTGAAATATTTTATGACAAAATATATTTTTTTGATAAAAGTAATTTCTCGTTCTTTTTTTTTTTACAATCACCGTGAGTAGAGCATTGTCTCTTGTTCGATAGCCAGAAAAAAATTTGATCCAAAGAGAGAATATAAAGAAGGAAAATGAGAGGACAAAAAAAAAAAAAATAAAAAAATAAACGATCGAATGCCATTGAGGATAATCGAATTATTTTTGATTGACATTTTATTAATAAGTAAAACAGAGTACTCTGTATTATTTATAAACTAATTTTCTCTTCAAAATTAAATATTATATGTATCTATATATTTTCACAACATTTTACTTGTCAAATTATTGTACAACTATTTATTAATATATTCCATGTCAGTCAGGTATATTCAAATTCGAGAATACATTTTAAGTTGAAGCTTTCAGAGAAGAGATTTTATTCCACGTTTTATATGCTGGGCAAATTTATTATAATAATATGTGAATACATCCAAATGGTTAAACAAAATATCACAGTAGAATAATTTGTTTTTATTAGGCCTACATATATACATGGCTGATGTTTGATACCAAAAGGTGAAGGCAGTCAGCAAAATTTCAACGTTTTAATTAAATTTTTCACTATCATCATTAGGAGAGAGATTATCATAAACGTCAAATTTCCATATAAAAATGTAATTTGGAATCTATACAATACCATTGCATAAAATTATCCATTCAAATAACAAACTTATCACATGGAAATACAAAATTTTATCTAACTGTATTGTATCGGAAATTGTAAGCACATATCAACAACATTTATGACAATTTCGGGCTTGAAAATATTCATAGAGGCTCGAAACTTCGATTAATTAATTAAAACTTTTGTATTTTGTTGGCATATATTGCCGTTTTAAAAAATATTTTACATTTGTTTTGTTTATAAAATATAAAATTTTATTGTTCATATTGAAATTAATAAAAATTCAAATGGCAAAGCATTGATTCGTTTATAAAATTGTACTGTGCTAATCATACGTTAAGGCGTGATAGGAGATAAAACTGTTTGATTTTTATTAGGGTTCTGCTCTAGCCAATCAGAAAGCTTGTCATGTCTGTCAGACTTTTTTGTCCGCGTTTTTTTTTTTAATAATAATTTATTTAATTACGTAATATTTAATAAATAATAATTATTTTCAATTTTAGAAAAAATGAAATTTTTTGTTAAGTAATTTTCGAGATCTATTGTAGATAATAATTAATATATTGATATTCAATGAAAACCCCAGACTTGACAAGTCGTAGATATTTTTAACAACTTTTTGAGTATATTTGATCATATGCCCCATGGAAAAAAGTGAGAATTTGTCGGACAAGGGTCCGGTGGCCTAGTGTTTAGTGTTACATTCCAATGGCCCGAATAGGTTAGAGATCCTGGGTTTCATGTCATAATTCGATATCGAGATTTTCATGGATATATACGTTTTGATTTTCACTGAATTCAAAAAAGTGGTTTTCGCAACATGGTCTATCTGTATGTGTCTGTCACTCTGTGAACAAGATATTTCAAGAACGACAAGAGCTAGGAGGTTGAAATTTTATTTTTAAGTTAGGTATTCCCCTGGGACGTTACACGAAGCTTTTGAACAAAATCGGCCAAAAAGTACTAGTACTTTACTGATGCACTTTTTCAGTTTTTTTTCGATTTTCTCTAAATTCGCTCCAACGATTTTAATTATAATTCAAAAATCAATTATTTTTTACATGCTCTTTAAAATCTATATTCTCATTTTACTCTTGAAATCTTCTAAAGACAACTTTACTCTTGAACTTCATAGGAAAGATATGAGAAATGGTTGCCATGGTAACAAAATACAAATATTTTCCCATATTTATAAATTTTACATCTGAATTAAAATGTACCGTACTGTGCTAATCATATTTCGACATAAAAAATCTGGCGTGACAAGCACAGAACACAACTTTCGATTACCGAAGGTGCGACCAGTCACACCAAATTTTTTTACAAATAAAACGTGTAGCTATTTATATTTAGAGTAAATAAAATTTTTTTCGATCACTCATCTCTGAATGTTTCCTACCATTAACAATAGAATCATATCAAAGAAACAGGTAGAATTTTTTACAACAATAAATTATATCTCTAAAATGAAACACCACTTTAAGGTAATTTAATTAAAACATATTCCTCTTTTGACCTATATATAAATAGTGTCTATATATAAACTTTTGTCCTTTGCAAGGAAAGGCTAATAGTACTCCCCAGTTACACACGACAACACACAACTATTATATCTATCTGCTTGGGGAAACTCTGTCTGTGACCACTAATGTGTTGTGGACCAGAACCGTCTGTCTGAATGTCCCTCAGTTAAGACTCCCATCCCGCCATAGAGGAAGCTTTAGAATCCCCGGACAACGCAATTTAACATGTATGATAATACAAATCAAAATTATAAAACGGAATTAAAGAAAGAGATAATAGAACTTTCCCGTGAATGGCGGATCTTCATAAAAAAATGGAGATGTGAAATTTCTGATTCATTGTTTTTTTTTTTTTTTAAGTTTTGTTAAATTCTTGCTTTCATTAGCATGCATATATGGTTGCCTAAATATTCAGGCGCTCCCATGAATAAGCTAATAGATATATGCATTTTAAAGTCATAGGTGATAATACCAGGGGAGAAAAGGACTATTCAAATTCCAGATGGTGTTTTTCCCTTCTTTTTATAATATTTGGTGGGCCAGAACTCAGGGCGAAGGGGATTAACAAGAATTTTATTTATCGTTTAATATTTTTAGTAATCATTATATTCAAATATTAAAATTTTTTTTATTCTCTATTTGATCGGCAGTTAGTTAAATTTTACTCTTTTTTAACTTTCTCAGGGGGGGGGGGGCAAGCACCATAGGCGTAACTAGGGAATTTAGCTGGGGGCATGGGACCAGCTCTCTTCGCAAGGGGAAGGCCATTCTCCGGGGGCCTTGAAGGCCCCATATTAACTCAATTTTTCTTGGGACAGCATTCTAGGGAGGGGGGGGGGGGACAAGAGCCTTCTGGGGGGCGGGGACCCCCCTAGTTACGCCCATATTTGGCACCCTCTCTTTCCTCTCTCGACAACCCAAATGGCACACGTCTGTTGTATTGGGCAGTCCTACCAATTTTATCAGAAAACGAAATTCACTGATAAAGATGGAGATAATTTTTATTTTGATAAAATTTGAAAGCAGAATATTAAAAAAAATTATGGAATTTTGTAAAAAACGTTTACATTGTCTGTTTTGACAAAGTTCTGGCTAATACGGGCGTGTGGCATTTGGGTTGTCTAAATTCTGTGCGATAGCCTCAATACATATAACATACCGATGATGGTACATCTATTTAATAATATACCTGTTTCCAATTCTTCCGCTATCGCCTACTTTCATTTCCATGAATAAAACCAATTGATATTTCCATTTAACTAGGATCAACTTGCAATTATAAGAAATTGGACAAATAGTAAACGATAAATTTCTTAATCGTATTACCATTTCTAGAAAACATTCATTCTCTCTCCATTCTTTCAGTCAAAATATCCTCAATGCATTCAAATGTGAAAATTTGAATAACATTCAACAAAAAATTAATCTAAAAAAAAAAAAATTGAGGTTTCTCTTATAAGCTACACAAATACCATGAAAACACGTATAAAAGGAAGGATAAAGATGACCAGAACAAGAATAACAACGAACATCTGGTTTGCATTTATATTAAATTCATTTATTATTTTAATATCATCCTTTTCTTCTTTCAAACTGATCGTTCTATTAAAATTTATTCTTGAATTTTTTTTTTTTTCAATATATTATATCATATATAATATATAATTTTCATTTTTATATTTAAACGAGAATTTCTAACTCGAACTGAATAATCTACTGTATTAATACAAACCGTTGAGAAAGTAGATGTAGGATTAAAAGGCTTATTGCTCTATTTCTGGGTTTCGATAGAAACAGATTATCTTCTTAAGTGACTGGTCTTATTATTTTCTTGTGAACACAGTTATAATTCCGCAATCAAAGCATTTACTAAAGCTATGTCCTAAAAATGTCCCCGCAGTATATTGAAATTTAAGATGTAAAAAATAGAAAAATATTTATTTTTATTACAATATAATTATTACAGGTCGTAAGAGTATGTTGTAGTAATCTCATTAAATTTTTTTTTTCACTTCGTCAAAGACTAAGAGAGGCAAGTACAGCTTAGTCAACCAAACTAATATTTTAAAAATAAATAATTTTTTTTTTATAAAACTCAATTGTATAGCTGTAATGGTAATATCAAATGAGAAAAATGCAGCTATAGTTTTTTTCTTTATATATTTAGCCTATTCAATTTCCACTGCTAAGGTTTCGGTTCCTTGTTTGAAAAGTCTTCTGTGCAAATTGAATAAATATATAAATAAAAAACTATAGCTGCATTTTTCTCATTTGATATTACCCTCCCATAATCTTTTTTTTTTTTCAAGCAACTGAAGGGGAAAAGCTCCTTTTAAGACTCTTGAGCACGCACTGTCATCTAAAATTTGGTCATTATGAGCACCCCTCTGTTATACTCATAAATTTTTTCATGAGTGAATTTATCCTTGAATTTTAGCCCTAGGGCAATATTCCATCTTTGAGGATGTTTTATTAATAAGACAGGTCCATTCAGGCTTATTGGATGTATTAACGCTCGTCTGCTAATGGGCTCTTAGTAAGCTCATCTATTTTGAGATAAATAGACCCATATGAATAATTTTACTCGTTAAAGTGGTTTATGAGAAAAATTTTAAAATCTGATTGCCATTTTCATTCACAACCTTGCAATAAAATGACAAAACTTGAGTCTTGAAAGTTAGAAATAAAAAATCTGGTGTGACTGGCGCACAGCACACAACTTTCTCTTACCTTCGGTAATCGAAAGTTGTGTACTGTGCTTGTCACACCAGATTTTTTGTGTCGACATGTATTTAGTTTCCGACAGTAGGGTACAATTGAATTCAAGATGTAAAATTTATAAGTATGGGAAAATATTTATATTTTGTTACCATGGCAACCATTTCTCCTATCTTTTCTATGGAGTACAAGAGTAAAGTGGTCTTCAGAAGATTTCAATCACAAAATGAGAATATACATTTTATTGAGAATCTAAAAAACATTTGAATTTTAAAAGAAATCGTTGGAGCAAATTTTGAGAAAATCGAAAAAAACTGAAAAAGTGAATCAGTAAAGTACTAGTACTCTTTGGCCGATTTTGATTAAAAGCTTCGTGTCACGTCCCATGGGGGTGCCTAACTTAAATATAAAATTTCAACTTCCTAGCTCTTTTCGTTCTTGAGATATTTTGTTCACAGACACACACACAAACACACAGACAGACCATGTCGCGAAAACCACTTTTTTGGATTCAGGGGACCTCAAAACGTGAAGATCCATCAAAATCTCGACATCGAATTTTTGACATGAATCCAATACTTTCTCTCTATATATATATATTACATATATACATAGGTAAGAGAAAGTAAAAAGTTGATTGGAATAAAAAGGAGAAAGAGAAAGTAAAGAGCGAGATATTTTTATTTTAATAATTTGCGTCTTGTATAAATAAATATACTTGGACCCTCAATATATATGGTAAATAATAATAAGAATTCGCTTTCAAATTGACTAAATAATAAATCTTATTTTTTAGCTGTGTCTGTTTTTTTTTTTTTTTGTATAGGTATTAATTGTATCTATATCTATACTATTATATAAAAGACAATCTCTGTCTGTCTGTCTGTCTGTCTGTCTGTCTGTCTGTCTGTCTGTCTGTCTGTCTGTCTGTCTGTCTGTCTGTCTGTCTGTCTGTTTGTAACGCATAGACTCCGAAACTACTGGACCGATTTTCATGGAGTTTTTTTTTAATGGGTAGGGAATTTTCCGGGGGTGGTTTTAGGCTATCATTATATCGAATTAGGGGTAGGGAACCACCCTTTTTGGGGGTTATCAATTACCCCATAGCAAAGCATTGGAAAACAGGATCTAACTCGCTTTATGAAAAATATATTTATCAAATCTTTAAAATGAAAAATAAAAACTCTTCCTCCCCCTAACAATTCGACATTTGAAAAGATTTTTCCGCTCTGCGCCCCCACCCCCCCCCACCCCTAAAATTTTATTTTTTTTATTTTTCATTCGATTTTAATAAAATTTAAAATGTTGCTTTCTTAGGGTGTAAATAATTGAAAAATGGTATTTTAGACCCCAGAAAGTTCAATTACCCCACTGACCCCCCTGAAATTTATTTTTCATTCGATTTTAATAAAATTTAAAATGTTGCTTTCTTAGGATGTAAATAATTGAAAAATGGTATTTTAGACCCCAGAAAGTTCAATTACCCCACTGACCCCCCTGAAATTTATTTTTCATTCGATTTTAATAAAATTTAAAATGACGCTTTCTTAGGGTGTAAATAATTGAAAAATGGTATTTTAGACCCCAGAAAGTTCAATTACCCCACTGACCCCCCTGAAATTTATTTTTCATTCGATTTTAATAAAATTTAAAATGTTGCTTTCTTAGGGTGTAAATAATTGAAAAATGGTATTTTAGACCCCAGAAAGTTCAATTACCCCACTGACCCCCCTGAAATTTATTTTTCATTCGATTTTAATAAAATTTAAAATGTTGCTTTCTTAGGGTGTAAATAATTGAAAAATGGTATTTTAGACCCCAGAAAGTTCAATTACCCCACTGACCCCCCTGAAATTTATTTTTCATTCGATTTTAATAAAATTTAAAATGTTGCTTTCTTAGGATGTAAATAATTGAAAAATGGTATTTTAGACCCCAGAAAGTTCAATTACCCCACTGACCCCCCTGAAATTTATTTTTCATTCGATTTTAATAAAATTTAAAATGACGCTTTCTTAGGGTGTAAATAATTGAAAAATGGTATTTTAGACCCCAGAAAGTTCAATTACCCCACTGACCCCCCTGAAATTTATTTTTCATTCGATTTTAATAAAATTTAAAATGTTGCTTTCTTAGGGTGTAAATAATTGAAAAATGGTATTTTAGACCCCAGAAAGTTCAATTACCCCACTGACCCCCCTGAAATTTATTTTTCATTCGATTTTAATAAAATTTAAAATGACGCTTTCTTAGGGTGTAAATAATTGAAAAATGGTATTTTAGACCCCAGAAAGTTCAATTACCCCACTGACCCCCCTGAAATTTATTTTTCATTCGATTTTAATAAAATTTAAAATGTTGCTTTCTTAGGGTGTAAATAATTGAAAAATGGTATTTTAGACATCAGAAAGTTCAAACACCCCCTGACCCCCCCTGAAATTTATTTTTCATTCGATTTTAATAAAATTTAAAATGACGCTTTCTTAGGGTGTAAATAATTGAAAAATGGTATTTTAGACCCCAGAAAGTTCAATCACCCCCCTGACCCCCCTGAAATTTATTTTTCATTCGATTTTAATAAAATTTAAAATGTTGCTTTCTTAGGGTGTAAATAATTGAAAAATGGTATTTTAGACCCCAGAAAGTTCAATTACCCCACTGACCCCCCCTGAAATTTATTTTTCATTCGATTTTAATAAAATTTAAAATGACGCTTTCTTAGGGTGTAAATAATTGAAAAATGGTATTTTAGACATCAGAAAGTTCAAACACCCCCCTGACCCCCCTGAAATTTATTTTTCATTCGATTTTAATAAAATTTAAAATGACGCTTTCTTAGGGTGTAAATAATTGAAAAATGGTATTTTAGACATCAGAAAGTTCAATCACCCCCCTGACCCCCCCTGAAATTTATTTTTCATTCGATTTTAATAAAATTTAAAATTACGCTTCCTTAGGGTGTAAATAATTGAAAAATATATTAATCAAATATTTAAAATAAAAAATAAAAACTCTTTTTCATAATTAATTAAAATACATTTATCTGGACAACTCTTAGTCACATCCCGAGACGCCGCCCGCCAGGGCCTAGCGGGGTAGGGTTGCCGAAGGCAACCCTACCGCAGCTAGTTTTGTATATTTATTTTTGTTCATGTCTACTTTTCTTCTTCATTGTTGTGAAAGATACTTGTAGAGTGATATTTTTGAGTGATTGCTAATATTGATAATTAAAACAAGGAAAATTTTATATTTTATTTGTTTATAGGCTTAATACAAAGAATAGCTGATTAGTACATGTAGGAATTGGCTTATCATAAATCGTACTTTTGTCTTTTTGAAGGCTTAATTTATGAAACACGGTAATTCAATGCATACACACGGTTGGTTCTAAATTACATATTTATGTTAGTCATTATCACAAGATGAATTGATTAGTTTTTGGTTATTATCGACACATGGCTTGTATTTCTTTATGAATTTAAATGGTTATCTATATTTTTATTTGCATAGTTAATTATCTTCTTTTATGGACTAAAAAAATATAAATGTTGACATGCATTTTCTTTTAACTAAACAAAAATTTCTTCTTCAGAAATTAAGTAGTGTTTAATAAAATTATTAAAAATATACTGTATATATATGGAGTCAGCCAATGGAATGATCTGCAGTTTACCAACCTTTTATAGCCTATCGTCCCCTTTCTGAAGGTTGACTAACACCTGTCACCCCCTTTTCATTTTCATTGTATGGCTAATTGTAATTTAAAGTAAAGAGTAAATAACAATTTTTAACAAAACAAAATTCTTCGGATAACTTTTCAAAGTGAATAAATACAACAACTGCAGAAATAGTAACCGAAACGTTGAAATTTTTTTTAGTTAAATTGAATTATTACCCCAAGATAATTCCTTCAGATTTTTAAGTAAAATGACCTGAATCCAAGTATGACCTCCGTTTTACCCCACCACGCGCCGTTTTCGGGGGAGATCCCCCTACTTATTTCCTCCCCTTTTCGTGGGCCATTTTAGGGCCATGAATTAAATTTGGAGGGATGAAAAAGATTATTTTGGCCTTAACATTTTTTCAGAAGGTCTAGAGAGGTGAAAAGTTCAAAAGCATGAAAATTTGGTCCCAAGAGGGATGTGGGGTTATTTTGAACTCGCTTGTATATTTTACTACTACATATGCTAAAGATCGGGGCTTCGGAATCGCTCACGCTTCACCCGCTTTATTCGATATATTTTTTTTTGTTGAGGGATGTTTAAGGAAGGATAAGGGAGGCCTGTTAGCTGGGAATATGTTAAGATAAGTGAAAAAAATTGCAGGAAAAAAAAACAGGAAAAAATCGATCATTTTTAATGATTTTTTGCAATTTAAGGGACACAATCATCCCCCCCCTTGGGACTAAGTGTTCATGTTTAGAACTTTCACCTCTCTAGACCTTCTGAAGAAATGTTAAGGTCAAAATATTCTTTTTCACGCCTCCAAATTTAATTCAAGGCCCTAAAAGTAACGAAAAGAAGTGGAAATAAGTAGGGGGCTGTCCCCCGAAAACGGTACATGGTGGGGAAAACGGAGGTCATATTTGGATTCAGGAGGTCATTTTACTTAAGATACTGAAGAAATTATCTCGGGGCTCGAAAAAAAATTTCATTTTGCCGAGTAGTGTAATTTTTCTCCTTATGAATATTCACCAACCCCCCACTTATTTATTGCCCCTCTGATAACCTAAATCGCCCACTTAGGGGAGATCCCTCCCAGGTTGGGAACCCCGAGTTAAAGCCTATGGCTGATAGTTGAAATTTAATCTTTAAAATAAATTTGAGCTTTTATTAATATAGAAATTCATTGCTAAATCTTTCAAATTTACCTCATACAAATTCCTCTTGTTTGTCACCGAACAAACAAACAACAAGTGCAATAAACTGATTGAAAATTACTTAATCATAAACCCTTTTTAATTGAATAAAGTTAAGTCAATCATTTTTTTTTTTTTATTGTTTTATATTAGACTTTCCAATTAGAAATAAATTTGATTTTCTCAACAAATAATTTAATTTGAAACCCTCTACTAAATGCCTTTTAAAAATCTATTTGTGAATCGAATCTGCAGTCCAACCGAGAGGGATGGTCCGTTTTATAATGGAACCGATATACATACTGCACATACACAAACACATGCACATCACACACACGTGCTTTTGACCTTTTAATCTTCTGGACGTCAATAACTTGCTCATTAGCATAACCAATCAAACGATCAAAAGAGATGGTGCTTATAATTAAATCATGCCTTAAATAAACCCTACTCTCTTTTTAGCCCTATTTTTTTTTTTTTTATTAAACAAAGTAAACACTACGGACTTTATTCTCGCTTTTGGGTATTTAAAAATTCATTTTCGTCATTTTATTTTATCATACATCATATTATGGACGTGCAACAAATTTAAAAAAATGGGTTTTTTTTTGTTCTTCTATAAATAACACATTAACAAAGAAATTTACCCTAATTAAATTAAAAATATATTTTCAGCTAAACAAAAAAAAAGCAAATTAAATTAGAATAACAAAATTATTTATAAATTTAGACACAGAGAAAATGTATTCACTAAACGATGAGGGTCTTTATGCGTCCCCCAAAATACACTGTTTACTTAATGTCAAATAGGCCAATAGCTAAACTTCCAATAAAATATTTGTTAGAAAAATATTCCCAGCAAAACTTTTCCCACCACTTTACTTCTTATTTAAATAGTGTAATTTAATAATGAATGCTATTCTTCATAGAATATTAAATAAATTTTAGAAATCAATATTTTAAAAGTAGATGAATTGTGTGGTAAGTTTTTGTGGCTGGAAGGCTTTTCAGTAGAAAACAATATAATTTTTTTTTTTTTAAATATTATTTTAAAAGTTTATAAAATAGCTTGATGTTTATTTTCCTCAGTGATGGTTTGTGCTTTTATAGGTGATTTTATTAAAATATTCTCTTCCAGGAACAAAACCTTTTTATCCAATTGTCCAACACCTATCACTTACACCAATACCCTAACACTTACTGGTATATAGGCCTCCATTAATTATTATAATTTTCTGCGAATGTTTTTGTTAAAATCTTCTATAAAAGTACAGCGATCACTAAGGAAGATAAGCAGTATGCTTTCGAAACAGACAAACTTTTAAAATAATAAATGTAATTTGAAAAAAAAATCCTAAAACCTTATTAAATTAATTTATTTTAATTAAATATCACTTATAAAATGTATTTAATATTCCTTGATTTTGATAAAATTTAGGAAATATGTATTAGACCAGGCGCTGGAGGTAGTTGAGTATGCAAAATTTGAGGACCGAATTCTGACAATGGATTTGGGCTAAGAATAGCTCCCAGAATAAGGATCCGGATCTTGCCGGGCCAATTTTTGGTCCAATTTTTTTTTACCCCCACCCCATAGGAAATCAATGGAGTGCATGCTAAGATGATGTGAAGATTTGCAATTATGGTCAAATTCGAGTACTTAAAACCTCAAACAATGAAAAAACTGTCTTGTCAGCAACTGAGGGGATCCCCTAGAGTCCCCTGAGAAGTACTATCTTGCCACCAGTTGTGGTGGTCCCCTCTAACCCCTTCATCTCTTTTCTCTCTCTTTGTTATAAATTTAAATATACAGCTTTAACACCATGCCAAATTGTGGGGACCGGCAATTATGTTCATAATCCACTAGCTGGTATCCCAATCAATGAAAAATACTATCTTGCCGCCAACTGCGGTGGTCCCCTCTAACCCCTTCACCTCTTTTATCTCTCTCTTTGTTATAAATTTAAATATACGGCTTTAACATCATGCCAAATTGTGGGGACCGGCAATTATGTCCATAATCCACTAGCTGGTATCCCAATCAATGAAAAATACTATCTTGCCGCCAGCTGCGTGGTCCTCTCTAACCCCTTTACCTCTTTTCTCTCTTTTGTTATAAATTTAAATATACGGCCTTAACATCATGCCAAATTGTGGGGACCGGCAATTATGTCCATAATCCACTAGCTGGTATCCCAATCAATGAAAAATACTATCTTGCCGCCAGCTGCGGTGGTCCTCTCTACCCCTTTACCTCTTTTCTCTCTCTTTGTTATAAATTTAAATATACGGCCTTAACATCATGCCAAATTGTGGGGACCGGCAATTATGCTCATAATCCACTAGCTGGTATCCCAACCAATGAAAAATACTATTTGCCGCCAACTGCGGTGGTCCCCTCTAACCCCTTCACCTCTTTTATCTCTCTCTTTGTTATAAATTTAAATATACGGCTTTAACATCATGCCAAATTGTGGGGACCGGCAATTATGTTCATAATCCACTAGCTGGTATCCCAATCAATGAAAAATACTATCTTGCCACCAGTTGTGGTGGTCCCCTCTAACCTCTTCACCTCTTTTATCTCCCTTTATTATAAATACACCAGGTAGTAGATTATGAGCATAATTGCCGGTCCCCACAATTTGGCATGGTTTTAAGACAGTACATCTAAATGTATAATAAAGGGAGAGAAAAGAGGTGAAGGGGTTAGAGGGGACCACCACAACTGGCGGCAAGATAGTATTTTTCATTGATTGGGGCACGAGGTAATGGATTATGAGCATAATTGCCGGTCCCCACAATTTGGCATGATGTTAAAGCCGTATATTTAAATTTATAACAGAGAGAGAGAAAAGAGGTGAAGGGGTTAAAGGGGACCACCGCAGTTGACGGCAAGATAGTATTTTTCATTGGTTGGGATACCAGCTAGTGGATTATGAACATAATTGCCGGTCCCCACAATTTGGCATGATGTTAAAGCCGTATATTTAAATTTATAACAGAGAGAGAGAAAAGAGGTGAAGGGGTTAAAGGGGACCACCTCAGTTGGCGACAAGATAGTATTTTTCATTGGTTGGGATACCAGCTAGTGGATTATGAACATAATTGCCGGTCCCCACAATTTGGCATGATGTTAAAGCCGTATATTTAAATTTATAACAAAGAGAGAGAAAAGAGGTAAAGGGGTTAGAGAGGACCACCGCAGCTGGCGGCAAGATAGTATTTTTCATTGATTGGGATACCAGCTAGTGGATTATGAACATAATTGCCGGTCCCCACAATTTGGCATGATGTTAAAGCCGTATATTTAAATTTATAACAAAGAGAGAGAAAAGAGATGAAGGGGTTAGAGGGGACCACCACAACTGATGGCAAGATAGTACTTCTCAGGGGACTCTAGAGGATCCCCTCAGTTGCTGACAAGACAGTTTTTTCATTGTTTGAGGTTTTAAGTACTCGAATTTGACCATAATTGCAAATCTTCACATCATCTTAGCATGCATTCCATTGATTTCCTATGGAAATAAGAGGGGTGGGGGTAAAAAAAAAATTGGACCAAAAATTGTCCCGGCAAGATCCGGATCCTTATTCTGGGAGCTATTCTTAGCCCAAATCCATTGTCAGAATTCGGTCCTCAAATTTTGCATACTCAACTACCTCCAGCGCCCGCTCTATATATTAACATTCAAAAAAATAATATTTTTTAAGATAGCAAATTTGCGAGATACTTTTGTGCTTAAGATTGGGCGAAATTGCACCCCTTGAAGTCGAACCAGGACCTCCATGCATCCGGCGGGTGGATTACCCTTATCCTAGGGCGCCGGCCCAATAAAAATAACATCTCACATCCGCCTATTATAATAATGAAATTAAAATTTCATTTACTAGAGAAAGATCTGTGTGGGTGCAATTTCGCCCAATCTTAAGCACAAACATATCTCGCAAATTTGCTTTCTTAAACGATACATTGACTGGCTAATGAACAGTCTATTTGAGCATTGTTTGAAAAATTCCATCCTTTAATTAAGAATATTTTTGTCAAAAATATGTTTAGAATTAAGAAAAGGCGAGGGAGTGAGGGGGACGAAGTCCCATTGCTTAGACGCGAAGGCAGCTAGTAATAATAAATATCTTAGGGTATTTTGAGAAAAAAACCTTTTTAATTCAGATAAAATAAAATAAAATCTTACTTTTATCCTGATAAATTTTCATTTAGATCTAAAAAAGATTTTGTCTCTCGTTTTAAAATGGAGAACTATTCATGACTATTCTCCTTTTTGAACCCGTTTATATGCAGATCAATTCTTAATCGAGATAAAAACTCTTTCTTATTCCATTCACTCTTTGAATTTTTCTTTTTCTATTACCTCTTTATTTAATATTCAATACATATATAAGAATAATTACAATATTTGATCTAAAGGAAATTGAAAAAATTTCATCATTGCTTTTTTTATTAAGTCTGGATATTATTATCCCACTAAAATAATAATAATTTTATCTTTCCAATATTGGCAAAGAATTTGCTTTTTTTTTAACTCCCTTTTCAATTCTTTTCAAAAGCCTTTCTATTTTACTTTAATTATATTATCTGGGGTCAAATTTTTCTTAATATTTCCTCCTGGACCGTAGCCAGCCCTTCTGTTGATCTCTAAGCTAATAAACTTTTATGAACTTGATAACCCTCTTCTTTCCTTTAAAAAGAGAAGCTATTTTAGGTGAGATTCTCTTTTTACATTTGAAAAGTTAGTTCTGACAGTTTTGCTTTGCAACTAATATAGTTAATATTAACACTTTCAAATTAGCAATTTCGTCAAAGTTCGTCTATGTAAATTCACCTCATGAAAAAGGACTCAGTTGTATATTAGATGAATAGAAAGAAAAGTAATAAGTTTTATTTCATTTTATATTTTATATAATCCTGTACACTGTTAAAAATTTTCAAAGGATTCAAGGCATATTCATAAACTTATATATATATATATGAAGTAAGTTACCCACACACTCTGTTTATGAATTTTAGATTCGGGTAGGCCTATATGAAAAAGTTCATATTCTAAAAAATCTGGTGTGACTGGCCCACAGCACACAACTTTCTCTTACCTTCGGTAATCGAAAGTTGTGTTCTGTGCTTGTCACACCAGATTTTTCGTGTCGACATATATTTAGTTTCCGACAGTACGGTACATTCGATTTTCAAGATGTAAAATTTATATGTGAAAATATTTATATTTTGTTACCATGGCAACCATTTCTTCTATCTTTTCTATGGAGAACAAGAGTAAAGTGGTCTTCAGAAGATTTCAATGACAAAATGAGAATATACATTTTAAAGAGAACCTAAAAAAATAATTGATTTTTGAATTTTTAAAAAAATCGTTGGAGCGAATTTTGAGAAAATCGAAAAAAACTGAAAAACTACATCAGTAAAGTACTAGTAAACTCTTTGGCCGATTTTGATTAAAAGCTTATTTTCAAGTTTCCGGGGGTGACTAACTTAAATATAAAATTTCAACCTCCTAGCTCAATTCCTTCATGCTTTAAATTGAACCCAGACACACAGACAGACAGACAGACCATGTCACGAAATCCACTTTTTTGGATTCAGGGGACCTCAAAACGTGTATATCCATCAAAATCTTGACATCGAATTTTTGACATGAATCCAATACTCTATATATATTAACATATATATAGAGGTAAGAGAAAGTAAAAAACCGTCCCTCAAGAGGTTCGAACTCGAGCTCTTGGTTTCTTCCCATCATATGTATAACGCTTCTCCCAACTCGACTAAGAATATTATTCTTTTTAAGCTACTTAAATTTGATTCATATTTTTTTTACTTATAAAATAGTATATGAATAGTATAAGAATTTGATTTCACAAACCAGGCATACTAAAATTCAAGCACGAAAGTATATGAAAAACCTGAAAATCATATTTTTTTTAACAGTGTATGTATTTGTTTAAATTACAATGTTCACATCCGATTCCACTAACAAGTAGAACTTCTTGCTTGTTCGTTGAAGTCCTCTCTAACGAAACTTTGAAATCGTCAGCCCATATTTTCGCTTATGTCACGTCACCCATTTTCAGATAAATTAAATAAATTTTTATTAGAACCCATTTAAATGGAGAAATTAAACTTTAAATTTGTTTTTAATTAATATTCTAAACTGAACTATAAATCTTGGACTTGTCTAGTCGTCGAGATTCTAATTTCTATAATCCCCTCCCACTTAAGCATCAAATACGCATCATCCAATTTGCAAGCAATTAGACATGTGATTATGTCTTTAGTTTGCAATTTACATAACCAATATATATATATACATATATATATATATAACTTCGAGAAAGTTAAAGGAGAGGTATTAAACTTTGAATACAATTAGCTAAGTTCAAATACTTCGCATTAAGAGAGATATTAAAATTATTTTCGCTAATAGATTTTTAGTATAATATTAGCCTTTCCTTGAAGATTACAAAATTATCTTTCTCCAATTGATATTTATTAAATCTTACTTTTTGCCCTTTTAGATTAGGTCTATAATTTTATATTATTATCATAGCTCTGGCGAAGGGATTAAAAATTAAAATATTTTTCTATATTTATAAATTTTACATCTTGAATTACCCTACAGTGGAAACTAAATATATGTAGACACAAAAAAATCTAGTGAGACAAGCACAGAACACAACTTTAAATTATCGAAGGTCTTTATTACTTTCTCTTCTATATATATTAATATATAGAGAGAGAAAGTATTGGATTCATGTCAAGAGTTAGGACTTTGAAATTTTATATTTAAGTTAGGTACCTCGCTCGGACGTGACACGAAGCTTTTGAACGAAATCGGCCAAAAAGTACTAGTACATTGCTGAAGCACTTTTTCAGTTGTTTTTTTTTTTTTGATTTTCTCAAAATTCGCTCCAACGATTTAGATTAAAATTTTATGCTCGAGCTATCTAAAAAATAACTGATTTTTGAATTTTAATCTAAATCGTTGGAGCGAATTTTGAGAAAATAAAAAAAAAAAAAAAAACTGAAAAAGTGCTTCAACAAAGTACTAGTACTTTTTGGCATATTTCGTTCAAAAGCTTCGAATCAGATCTTTACTGTACTTCATAGGAGAAATAGGAGAAATGGTTGCTATGGTTACAATTAATTAATAGCAAATTAATGAGCGGAATAATTGGTGATTATATTTGATACAAAATGACAATGCGACTTGTATGAGATAACACTCACCCTGCAAAATAAAATTTTTTTCAGCTGAGTGGAATATTTTTTATGAATTATATGTTTTTTAGTGTGCTACAAAATATCTCAAGAACGGAAAGAGCTAGAAGGAAGAAATTTTATATTTAAGTTAGGCATCCCTTGGGACGTGATACGAAGTTTTTGAACAAAATCGGCCAAAGAGTACTAGTACTTTACTGATGCACTTTTTCAGTTTTTTTTTTTCGTTTTCGTCTAAATTTGCATCAACGATTTTTTTTTAAATTCAAAATCAATCTATTTTTTGATTCCTATAAATGTAATCTATTTTGTGATGAAACTTCTGAAGACCACTTTACTCTTGTACTCCATAGGAAAGATAGGAGAAATGGTTGCTATGGTAACAAAATATAATATATTTCCAGCACAAATTTTACATTGTGAAATTCGTATGTACCGTACTCTCGGAAACTAAATATATGTCGTCACGGAAAATCTGGTGCGACAAGCACAGAACATAACTTTCGATTATCGAAAAAGAGAAAGTTGTGTACTATGCGACCAGTCACACCAGATTTTTTTGACTATATATTTTAATCTGCCCATGCTCTCCCCCTCCCCCCTCGAAAGTCTAATACGCCCACAAGGAGGCGTTATCGTCCACGTTTAGAACCTATGAAAATAAATGTGCCTGAAGTCTTAATACCCTGAGATACCGAAAAGACTTAAAACAAAAAAAAAAAATCTTTTCGTCTTTGGGAGGACAAAACTTCATTTTTTTGCAGTTTAAACCATATTAAAAAATTCAACTAGTGATTTAATTATTATTAAAAAAAATTTTTTTAAGTGAGATATACTTTTCCCTTGATAGTCATCAAACAATATTTATCAAAGTTATTATCTCCCTGGATCTGAATATAATTTCATTCTCTCTCTTTTCAAATCTCAATTTAGATTACAGTAGGAGGTTAAAAAATACTGGGAAAGAGTTGGTAGGAGAGGGAAAAATAAAATACAATTCCCCAATCGAATTGGCTGCAAAATGGGAGACATTGAGTTTGGGGTTTGTATCCCGATGGGAATTATGACTGGACAAAATGATAAAATAGGGGGTGTAGGTGGGGAAGGGGGGCAGAGGAGAGATGGAGTGTTATAATCACATTTGCCTAGAAAAGAGAGATGATATTCATTCAGTCATTCATTTATTTGTCGGGGCAAAATGACCGCAGATTAATCTCGCTCCTCTTTCGTCATCCGGCTCTACCCCACTCCTTCCCCTTCCCTATTTTATAATACAAAAAAACACACCGGCAATTTTAAATTCACGCCTCTCATTTCGGGGGAAAAAAATAATATTGTTTGCAAAAATTGAAACTTTTATAAATACTATATCGGTGACTGATTGATTACAGTCAGGCGAGTTTGGAAATCAAAACGTCTTTGAAATTGATATTCGTAAAAAATCTGGTGTGACTGGACGCACAGCACACAACTTTCTCTTACCTTCGGTAATCGAAAGTTGTGTTCTGTGCTTGTCACACCAAATTTTTTGTGTCGACATATATTTAGTTTCCATCGATATATTAGAATTCAAGATGTAAAATTTATAAGTATGGGAAAATATTTATATTTTGTTACCATGGCAACCATTTCTCCTATCTTTCCTATGAAATCGAAAAAACAGAAAAAGTGCATCTGTAAAGTACTAGTATTTTTTGGCCGATTTTGATTAAAAGCTTATTTTCACGCTCCAGGAGGGTGTCTAACTTAAATATAAAATTTCAACCTCCTAGCAGAGAAAGTAAAAATAATAGTGAAAAAATTTAATGATAAAAAACTAGGTGATAAATTGACTAGTCATAAAATGTGGAAATTTTCATAGGCTCATATAGATCTTTTTAAACATATTGAGATATCTAAAATATATATATTTTTTTTTAATTTGAGAATTCTTGCCTTAGGGCAACAATAAGATAAAATTGTATAGAAATTTTTTTTTTCGTGATGTTTATTCATTTTTACAAGGCAAGCAATCATTAAAAAAAAAAAAAAAAAAAAACACGAAATTCAGATAATTCCGATAATTCAGCCTTTTTACTTTCTCTTACCCTATAGATGAAATATATAGAGTATTGCGATCATTTTTTTTTTAATTCGCAATTTTCTAATAATTTATATTCTTTTTAATTGAAATAATTTGGATCGTTGCCAATTTTCAATTAGTACAGGTTTCAGTCACCCCTCCCCTTCCCCCCACTCTCCGGGGTGTTGGTCCAATGGCGGAAGGCCAACCTGATAGATGGCGCGGCGATCGAGCCTTAGTGCTTCTCAATGGGACCAGGTTACCTTATATTCAAATAGCAAAGGCAAAGAGAGTTCAGTAGAGGGGGAGCTCTGATAAGTGAAGCACCTTCCGTGTTAAAAATTTCAACCTTCATTTGGAACATGGCGTCGTGTGGGGCGGACGCATCTAATCTGGGCTCCTGCAAAGAATTCGCGTTTCTTCTAAACTTGAACGACTTTCGAGGTAAATTTTATCTCTCCACGTACATTAATATTTGGTTTATTAATTTAAATATTAGAAATATAAATGCTTTCACAAACAAATATTATTTATATATAAACGTAATTGTAATTTTATAAAAATGTATTCAAATGAGTCAGTGTGGGTATATAACAAAATATTTATATATCGACGAGGTCCGAAGCTTGTTTCTAGTATCGCCTAGCATTTATTTTAATTTGATGAAATATTCAAAGACAAATAAATAATAAAAGTAATCCCTCTCTGCTTGACTCTCTTGCAAGGGGCAGTATGCAAGTCAGGACAAGTGTTCGATGGGTTAATAGATAGGGCAAAGCATATAGATTACAAACATGAGTAGCCCTATAGGCCTATTCACCAAAGCATACTAATATTCTTGCAGTTTATATCTATGTGACTTCTTTCTCGTATTTGTTTATTTAACTTAGCTTGCTATAGTCGTATAGTCCCCGAAACATTGACATAGGGAATAAATAACTTTGGGCCGAATAAAGTCTATTTTCTTCACCTTCCTGTAAATTAGACGGCCTTCCTTCATATTATATATGATTATTAACTAGCTAGCTCACCCGTCTTCGGTGGCCACCTAGACAAGCAAATTTCGACCTCCCAGACCTCCTTATTTAGATATTTGCTTCCATTTTATTCAATTAATTTCTATGTAATGGCGGATGACATCCAATCCGCGGAATTGCAACTCAACGCTAATTTAAATTTTTCTAATAAGATCTAAATAAAATTCAAAATATAGCCTCTCAATGGACAAATTAGTGAAAAATGACTAGCCGCGCTGTCCGCTTTTAGTGGGTTTCTCTCTTTGATATTTAGTTATTTCAAATAGAAACCTCACATACAATACCTAGCACGGGCCCGCTTAAGGCGGCCTCTTTCTTAATCAGTGCCTCAATATTCACTTCACTTTTTACTTTTCTCGTATACAACGTTAAAAAATTCAATTTCAAAATTCTGATAATTTTCGTTTTCCCTGAACTTAACTTTTAGAATTATTTACGAGAAATAAAAACACTAGGTCATAAGTTTCAATTAATATTTTATTAAAAATTAATATTTTCAACCCTTTGGCACTCAAATATGAAATCACTTCTTAAGATGAAACAAGCATGTCAAAGTAAAAATGTTAATTTTGTATTAAATCATTGAAACTTATGACCTCGTGTTTTAAATTTGTCTTTATATCTCGAAATTTTAATATATCGGCGGAAACTAAATATATGTCGATATAAAAAATCGACGACATTCAATTACCAAAGAGAAAGTTGTGTTTTGTGTCCAGTGTTTTTATAAAACAACTACCAGAGAAAACTATAAAATCATTAATACCATTAGAGACTAATGGACGATCGGAAAAATATTTATATTTATTTAATTAGTAGACTATCGTATAAATAATAATAAAAAATTCTTTATAAGCAAGAAACTTTAAAAAAATGTTCACAAAACCTTTGATATGAACATTGTAGGCAAATTAATTAAATTTTTCATTAAAATTGAGAGAGTTTGATATACATTTTATGCTATTAATAGCGAACTGCTGGATGACTTTTGGGACATGTGAATATAATTAAAGGAATGTCCAGTGGGGTTCTGGCCCCCCGGCTGTTTGCTGGTTTAAATAATAACGAGTAAATATCATATTTTATTGAACCAATTCCTCAGGGACCTTACAAACGTATTGGAATTTTTTTTTAAAGTATAAAGGAAAAAAATATTTCAAAGTTTAGATATCGTTAAATAATTTTAATTAATTGAAATATTCAAATAATACAAAAAAGGGGATCTAGAGAATATTTTTAGGGGGATGATCGTATCAAACTTCGTTTGATCTCGTCAAAAATAGTGAAATTTAAATCTTTTTCTTAATTAATTCATCGACAATAAATTAAATTTAAATAAATTTTATTTAACCTTTCTTCGGGCTTGGTGTAGTTAGTTAGTAGCGTGCGAACCTTCTATACCGAGGATCGCTGGTTCGGATCCCAGTACGATGATTTTATTTAAGCCATTTGGATACCAAATGACTTAAATAAAAATGTCTGGACCTCGAAAAAAAAACTTTCTTCTATTTGATTTCAAATTTTATTTTTAATAATACATTTACCAGGTACATACATATTATTTTTTATTACAATAAAACCTGACGTTCTCTTATTTGTCTATTAAAAGGAAGTCAAGAGGTATAATTGCGTCATCTTATTTTAATTATTAATATACTCAGGCTTTTACAAATATGAGTGTTCCAAATATATTTTTTTTTAATTAATTTTTTTTCGCCTAAGACCTGCACATATGTTTGCTCGTATCTTTCTTCTTTTATCAAGATAATTATGTCATCAAAATGTCTGAACGAATCATATCAGTTGTTCTTGTGAGATGAAGGATATTTGAAAGAAGATGGATAGATATTTTTTCAAAAAAAAAAAAAAATGTGTCATTTCTTGTTCCGTCTGAGTTCGACTTAGTTTTATCTTCAAGAAAATTGTGATAATAATAGATGAGGTGGTGAGATTGGACTTTTTTGTACTTTATTTTTTAAAATAATTTATTTTTTTCATTATTATTTAATAAATAATAATAATTTTAAAAAATTTTAATTCTTCTATTAAGGCTGAACGCACACCAATTAAGCAAAAACATTTTTGACTAATCGTGCCTAAAAAACTGTTTTTTTTTCATTGCTTTTCAATGGGTCAACGCATACCGAGGAGGCAAAACACAATTGAGCATGATTCGACATCATTGAACAACATGTTTTGCCATTGAGCATTCTGCTCAATCGGTGTGGGTTGGCATTGAGCAAAACGTTTTGCACTTGAACAAAACGTTTTGTCCGAAAACGTTATTACCCAATTGGTGTGTGCGTTCAGCCTAAGAAGACCGGACTGTTAGCCAAGGACTGAATTAATAAAAAAAAATTGCAGTGACTGCAAACTTCACTTCATTAGTACAAGAATATTAAGTTATTCTAAATTTTAATCAAAAATTATTAATATAACAACAATAGGTGAGGGCGCGGGCAGCCAGGAAGTAAGCCTCTACGAAATGAAACTCAAGAGTAGTGGAGACAGTTTCGGCTATAATTAAATATCGCCATCCTCAGTCCATTTTCGAGCTGTAAGCATTGTACATTTTGAATATAGCAAAATAATTATTCATATATACTAGAGAAATATTTTTTACATACAGTATGTACTCAAATGCCAATGCATTTGAGCCAAATGTAAAGTTGTCAATTTGTGGGTATTAATGTACATAATTGACAACTTCTCTTTTGGCTTAATTCATTGGCATTCGAGTGCATACTCTATGTAAAAAAATATTTTTCTTGTTTATATGAATAATTATTTTACTATATCCAAAATGTACAATGCTTACAGGTCAAAAATGGACTGAGGATGGCGATATTTAATTATAGCCGTAACTGTCTCCCCTACTGACAAGTGAGTTTCATTTCGTAGAGGCTTACTTCCTGGCTGCCCGCACCCTCACCTAATGTTGAAATACAATAGACCAGTGTTTCCCAACCTTTTGAAGTCCACGGCACCCCAAAGGTGCTTTGGGAATAACATTACAAACTAGGGGCACCCTTCCTTTTTTTCCCCTAGCAAAACGAAATTTTTGTCGCCCTGGCAAGAAATATTTCCTGCCCTGCCAAAAATTTTTCCTGTTTTTTCCGCCTTTTTATTTATTTTTTTTTTAAATATTTCGCGGCACCCCTTAGGCATTCTTGCAGCACCCTTGGGTGCCGCGGCACACCGGTTGGGAACCACTGCAATAGACACTTCATAAATTGTCATTATTAATATAATTTTCTTGTACTAATGAAGTAAAGTTGGCAGTCATTGTAATTTTTTTAATAATTCAGTCCTTGACTAACATTCCTGACCTAGGTTTCGATCATCTTCAGAGCTGTGTCACAAAAGCATACATATAATCGCCCCAAAACGGAAGCGAATCATGTGTAAACAAAGATAACAATAGTTATTATGGCAAGGATGGAGATGCCTTTTGACAATCAGTCGAAAGCCGACTCGAGCTACTCAGATGGAAAAAGCATCTCCATTCTGACCATAATAATAACTATTGTCATCTAAAGTGTGTTCGTACATGCCCTTATGTTTTGGGGGAGATTATATGTATACGCCTTTGGGACACATCTATGAAGATGATTCTGGCTGAATGTTAGCCCGTAGATAAAAAATTTCGAGTAAATTTAAGTTACAAATTTAATGACAAGTTGTACGTAATTTTTTATTAAATGATAAATTATATAAGGTGGAGTGGGGGAAAGTTCGGATAGATTTTTGTTAAAATTTCAACGCATTTACTTTTAAATTCTTAACAGGGCATTTTGAAAGTCTTTAATTGGCAGACTCAAAAATCTTCAATTTATAGAAATTTGTAAAGAATTGCAACTAAACCTAATCCGAACTTGTCCCGCTTATGAGGCAAGGTTGTAAACGTATCTTATTAGCTAAGATCGGAATTATTCACTATCCAGTTGCAGAATGCTTTTTACCGCATTAAAATAAATTGTTTTTTGTTAGTTACACATTTTTTACTTTCTCTTATTTTTTAAAAATAGAATACTTTTACTTGTGTAGAAAAAAAGTTTAATCAAATGAAACAGGCAAGATAATAAGTTATCTATTAGAAAAATTCAGGTAGATTAAGATCTTGCCCCGTTGGTGATCTTACCCCACTCCACCTTACCTATTTCATTTGTAAATAAGACTATGTAATAAATATTTAATAAAAATATATAAGTAATATTTATTAACTCAGACGCTTAAAATAAAATTTATATACTATTTGACTGTAAATTTTCATTTTGATTTTGGGCGAAGCCCTTTTCGCTAGACTCGATGGCGATGGACTACGCGATTATTAACTAGTTAATAATAATAATTCAATTAGAATGTTGTATGAAGTTCCCAGGTAGGAATTTTTAAGCCGAGCCTTGGGAAGTCACCAATGGGTCAAGCCTGGCCAAGGCTTGGCCCAATAGTTAACAGAACCACAGGCAAATTAAGCAGCTTAAAAAAGAGTCATATCACTATAACAACCTTGTACGCGAGCATAAATAAAGGCAGTGAACAAATGAAGAACAAAATAAAAAAGGTCGAGTTCAACTCTCTCGAGGAACAATTTTTTTTTCCTCCCTGGATTTTTGTTTCCCCGAGGCTTGGATCGACCATGAATTTTTTTGTTTTCCAAAAAATGGGACAACTCTGGTTTTTCGTTTCCCAAGGCTTGACCCAACCTTGTTTTTTTTTTCGAGGCCTGTGCCAACTCTGTTTTTTTTGTTTTCCAAAGCTGGGTACATTGTTATCATCCAAGGCCAAGCCTCGCCCAATGCTTAGCCAAGGCTTGGCCAGTACTGGGGACGATTGTTCCAAGCTTGGTCCAAGCCTTACCCAATCGTGTATTCCTACCTGGGTTGAAACATTCTCTGCTCTCTAATACATTATGGCGAAACTTTAAAATATAAAATTAATCACCTTTTACTTAACAGATCTATAAAGTACTTAAATAATAAACAATATATTATAATTCTATTTATTATCATTTGCCACACCGGACTGAATTTTTCTGGGATGCGATACAAAAATTTTGACAAAAAATACGGCACGTGTGTAAAATTTTACATGGACGCCTATACCCAGATTGATGATCAGTCTGCCGAGGATTATGCCGACCAAGTCGTGGAGTCTCGCCTGTCGCTGGCTGATGTCGATACTGCGTTACTTTATTAAATGTTTTTATTTTTAAATATTTGTATACAATGAGGGGCTGAATAAGCCTTATGTATATCTCAATTTTAAATAAATAAATAACTAATAAATAAAGGACTACTGTTTAGTGAATTATTTATCTGGAATGCTTCAATATATTTTATGTTTTAAGAGAGAGTGAACATTAATGTCAAAATTTATTTATTCATCCCTTCTATAAGGTTTATATATTTTTTTTTTTAATAAAAAATAATTATATAAAAATAATAATTAGTAGTACCTACAATATACAGTATTTTAATATAGTTCCTGAATTTGAATTTTTTTTTTTTAGTTTTCAATCTCATTTATATATCAGAGAATTTCAATCTTAAAAAAAAAAAACATTTTTTTTTAGAATACAAAGAGAGGTCGAAGGTCTCGTCTATATAGAAAGAACAAATTCATTAGATTTTATCTAAATTTTATGTAATTGAGAATCTGCTTTCAGGAGTGAGGGTGGAAACAAAAAGGGAAGGGGGCGATTGTATGAATTTTTTCGTTAGTCGAAGTTGGTTGTGATGGAAGGATAGAAATGGGAATGTGAGAAGGCGGTGGGGGTGGGGGGGGGATGGATTTGATCAATATACAAAGAGAGAGAGAGGCAGGAGAAGTTGTATAATGCTATTGGAAAATTAATGAAAATGCAAATGAACAGAAGGGAGGGATCTGAAGGCGGGAGGTTTTGTATTTGTATGTCATCCACATCTGAATATTATCTTGCTTTCTTTATCAAAAAAATAGTGATGAAAAAGAAACAAAAGATAGAGAAATAGCTTAACAGCTATGAACAAAGGATACAAAAAAAAAAGAAAAGAAAATGAAGATTTATATACAAAAAGATATTTTATTTAATTTTCTTTAGTTGAATACAAAATTTTAAAAAATGGATACAGAAGAAATAACAGCCAAGA
>JAKCPI010019289.1:0-11771 GCA_023213315.1 Euborellia annulipes | reverse complement strand
CTTTTTTAGACTCTTGAATTCAATATTACCCTGAAGTTGTATTTCTCAATAAGGTAGAGTAAACAATGAGTAGCCCTCAGGGCTTGGAGTAGGGGTTAGCGTCAGGGGCGGATTAAAGGGGGAGGGCGAGGGGGCGATCGCCCCCCCGAGAAGAAATCCACAATGTTATATAAACTAGTAATCTGAAGAAATTGTGATTGCCGGGCTTTAATTTCAAAAGAATTTGTTACCAATAAATTTAAATAAACAGGAAAGGGGTCTAAATAGCCATAGATACCCGTCAAAGTCCTTAAATGAAAAAAAAAAAACGCCCCCCGACCAAATTGCATTAATCCGCCACTGGTTAGCGTGCTAACCTCGTATACCAAACGTCGCCGGTTCGGACCCCAGGCAGTCCGATGATTTTATTTAAGCCAATTGGATCCCAAATGGCTTAAATAGGAATGCCTGGGTCCCAATAAATATATTTATATAATAACGGTTATCGTAAAAAGTCTTGTATGGCCAAAGTTGCCGAGAAGACTGTGTGAATGTGTGTGTGAATGTGAGCGTGAATGGGAAAAAAGTGATGAATGTTTTTTTTTTATTAAAAAAAAATAAATAAATAAATAAAATAAAACAATGAGTGATGAGGAAAACAAGTTTATTTCAATTTACTCGTCATCGAGTCGGGTGCTTATTTCTTCCTTCTTCAGATAAGAGCAGTTTTTCTTTCTTAGTTTATTCGAAATATTAACTTCCCAGCCAAAGAGAAATATATTTCTATTTCTTTTTTTTAACAATATAAGAAGGAGTATGAGGATTCCTCGGTCCCTTTAAGTGACACTCTTGCTTGATTTGAAATTTTTTCGATATTCATAGTTATTAATATTAAAATTCAATACTCACTTTTTTTTTAAACAAAAGGGAGATTTACAAATTCACACTTTGAGGGATTCATATGATGGTGGTGGTATTTCCACTGTCTGATACGAAGGCGGCAGATCTTCTTTATTTAAAGTCGATGTATTTGAAGTAATATGACTATTTTGCGTTGTGAAAATAGATTCTCAATTTAAAGAATTACTTAAAGGTGGTAATCGTTTCTTCATATATTGGATATAGGCAAAAACTACAATTACAAAAAACAAAGAAGCTCCTAAAACAATAATATACACCCGGGGAAAGTCTAACTCAAACATTGTTAACTGTTCTTTTGTCAATTTGCAAATACAGTTTGACTCTTTCATAAAAGCATGTTTCATTATCTTCTTTATTTATAAAGATAACTTTGTTCTCGCTCCGCCTTGAAATCTCTCTAATCCAGCTGTTGGGTTATCTTGCCATAATTGACACTCGGCAGGAAGTTTTTTGGAAATTTAAATGAAAAAAAAAAAGATCAATATTTTTAACAACGCTATATGATGAAATTTTACTATACAACATTATTTGAATTTTATGGCGTCATTAGTGTAATAGGAATCTTCAGAACCTAATGAAGTTGAGGAAGTCTTTTAATTAATTTTACCAAAGGATACAGTGAGCGCCACAATTAAGTCCCTACCCCACCTGATAGCTAATTGCTAAATATATAGTATAGATTAAATAATTTAAAATTTGAAAGGTAAAATAAAATCATCTGAACCAGATTCTACGTTGGAAAGGTGATAGGTCTTTTCAGTCCAAATAAAATATATAAATAATTTATATTTATTTTATTAAAAATCATCTGATCTCAATAGTCGTCAGGTTTCGGCTACTCTGCTGTAAGCGCCTGGTGAGGCTGGATCTAAATGGTAAAATATAATAAATTATTAAAAAATTAAGTAATTGATTTTATATTTGAAATTATATATTTACCTATAAAGGTGAGTATTATATTCGCATTTAGATCCATTACATTGAAACATCTGAGAGTCACTAATAATAAATAATGCATGCATATGAAGCACCACTTTGCTAGTCAATCACCTATAATGAACAAGTTCAAATTTATTTTTAAATAAATATTTCATAAAGTAGCTGAGTAGAGTCCCTGTATATCAGAGTCTGGCCATACGAGCGACCGTTAGAATTGTCGGCCATCTTTCTTCCGACCGCTCCATTGAATACATGGAGAAAAATGATTTTTCTTTGTTAATTAATTATATAATAATTTTATTCAAAAAAAAAAACTTATAGAAACAGAAGCTAATATTTTAATGATTATTTATATACTAAAAAAAAGTAAGTAAAACTACTCAAAATAATTTATTTAATGAAAAAACATTTGAATTTGACATTTCCCAATCTGTCATTTTTCACTTTCTCATAGCTATATATGTAATATTTATTTCAAAATAAAGTAAATAATCTCAAGAATATTATTTAAATGAATGAATTATTTTTCCTTTACTTTTCTTTTAAAATATACATTTGGAATTTATAAATTAGGCCTACTCTATATGTGAAAAATTTGATAAGAGCTTTGACTTTATCACGGACAAGGGCAAATACAAGGGGGAAAGCGGGCAATTACCCCCCCCCCCCCCGAGATTCGAGAAAAAATTTTTTGATATTAAAACTTACAAATTTGATTTGTAAATATATTCTGGTAAACAAAAACGGAATGGAATGCACTTTTAAATTACCGAAAGTAAGAAAAAATTGTGTGCTGAGCGACCAGTTACACCAGATTACTCCCCCCCCCCCCTAAGAAACTTCTCTGGACCCGCTCTTGATCACGGACATAAATATAGGGTGCCCAGACGTTCTCTTTTTGATCTAAAAATATGTGTCGGGTATCTTTTTGGTATTTTGTTTTTCATTTTTCTGCCTCAGTATGTTAGGATCGGGCAAATGGGGCAGTGCGGGATTTAAAAGCCGCTTCCCCCCCCCCCCTTTACGGCAGATATTGAAATTTTTTCTATTATATAATATCTCTGAGTTCAAATTTTGTATAAATTATAATTTTTTAATAATAAAGAAAATTCTTAAAAGATTTCATTATTTTGGCAATGAGTTAATTACTAACGTTATTTATATTTGTTTTATTCTTTTTTAAATCGATTATTTTCTTAGAAAACTCTATTTTATAATTAGGAAAATAAACTGTAAGCTAAATACATATATAAATATACATAAACTCAAAATTAAAAGTGATTTTAAGATTCTAATCAGCTAAATATAACCCTAAACTTTGCATTCTCAATATAATAAAATTAATGGAGATTTTTAACATATGATGAGTAATATTTATAAATTGAAAACCTCTAAAATAATGTTCTAAAAAGATTTCATGATACTTTGAACGGGTATCGTTATAAAGTTAAATGAAATATTTTTTAATCCCATAGAGATGCATTGAAAATTTGAATTGGCGCTAAAATCAGGAAGAAAGATGGCGCGACCAATAGAAAAAAAAGTTCCCGTATGGCCAGACTCTGATATACAGGGACTCTATAGCTGAGGGGATTAACCTGACATCTATCGGTCTTATCAATTTACTATTATATAAAGCAAAAAGAAAAATAAATTTAAATTTAAAATTTTATACAAAACAACTTTCTGAATACATTTAAGGCAATGTAGTTTATATACATCGATACAACTATTTATAATTACAAATATTGAGCTATTATATATTTTACAAGTTATATAGTCTACTGATGATGCCAGTATAATTTTCACTGAGATTTTCGGTGTCACTTTTAAAATTCATGGAGGAGTCTCTTAATATTTGCACATGTGCGGCCTCCTTGAATTTTCTTTTTTCTTCTATTTTTTCATAACATATTATCTTCGTATTTTCGTAATCCATCTCGTGATTTAGATCCAGACAGTGAATTGACAACGCCGATTTCGGCTGTTTGTTTTTAACAGTGTTAAAATGTTCTTTTAGACGAACTTTTAGAGGTCGTTTTGTCTCTCCTATATAAATGTAAGGATTTTTATTTTCTTGGCATTTTCTGCATTCAATTTTGTAAACAAGTTGTTTTTGTTCAAGGGTTTTGATTTTGCTTTTGTTAGAAAATAGCGGGCGCAGTGCTTTCTCAGATTTAATGCCAGCTCCCTGCGTCTATCTTCCCCAAAACCTACAATCTTCAGACTTTCAAGTCTAACCTCAACAGGCATCTTCTCAGTTCCCGCAGTTGAGTTTCCCCTTTATGCTTCTCCTTTTGTTTTTATTTTCTTCCTGGCTGCATGTGACTATTGGTCATTATAGGTCTTCGGACCTTATGCACCCATTCCAAAAAAAAAAAAAAAAAAAAAAAAAATTTTATTTTTCTTTTTTAGTTCATTATTAATCCTTTCTGTTAATTCTGGAATATAGGTGATGGAGCCATAAAACACGGTGGGAGGATTAGTGATGGTGGTGTTTTTCTGCGATTGCTTTCTTTCTAATTTGATATCAAAATTGTGAATTTGTTTTAAGATTAGATGTTTTGGATAGCCGTTTTTTTGACATCTTTTTATAAGATCTTCTAAATTTTTGTTTATATAGTCTGAATGACATATATTTTTAATTCTGAATATCTCATTCTTTATTATGTTTAATTTTTGATTTATCGGTTGTTCTGATTTAAAATTTATCATCCTATTACTTTTAGATGGTTTTATAAATAGATCTGTTTTTATACTGCCTCCCACTCTCTTGATTAGAATATCAAGAAAATTAATTTCATTATTGGCCTCTTTTTCAATTGTGAAGACAATGTTCGGATGATAGTTGTTTAGAGATGCCAGGAAATTTGTTGTGTTGTTTTCTTTTAGAATGCAAATCGAGTCATCTACATATTGATAGTACATTTTGTAATTTTGTTTAGTTATAATGTGTTCGTATATATCATCAAGAACCAAATCTGATAAAATAGGCGATATTTTCGAAGATGAAATTTTTGTCAGTTTTGACATAGTAAATTTGTATCCTAGTTTACCAAGAGATGTCATTAAAAACATAATTACAAAGAACTGGCACAAAATAAAAGAAATGACAACATTAAATGAAGAACATTTTATGGAGGGGATACAATTACTTCTTGATAACAATTTCTTTGAATTTCAAGGTTCCTTCTATGAGCAAATATCAGGGCTACCGGCGGGTTCGAAAATATCGCCTATTTTATCAGATTTGGTTCTTGATGATATATACGAACACATTATAACTAAACAAAATTACAAAATGTACTATCAATATGTAGATGACTCGATTTGCATTCTAAAAGAAAAACAACACAACAAATTTCCTGGCATCTCTAAACAACTATCATCCGAACATTGTCTTCACAATTGAAAAAGAGGCCAATAATGAAATTAATTTTCTTGATATTCTAATCAAGAGAGTGGGAGGCAGTATAAAAACAGATCTATTTATAAAACCATCTAAAAGTAATAGGATGATAAATTTTAAATCAGAACAACCGATAAATCAAAAATTAAACATAATAAAGAATGAGATATTCAGAATTAAAAATATATGTCATTCAGACTATATAAACAAAAATTTAGAAGATCTTATAAAAAGATGTCAAAAAAACGGCTATCCAAAACATCTAATCTTAAAACAAATTCACAATTTTGATATCAAATTAGAAAGAAAGCAATCGCAGAAAAACACCACCATCACTAATCCTCCCACCGTGTTTTATGGCTCCATCACCTATATTCCAGAATTAACAGAAAGGATTAATAATGAACTAAAAAAAGAAAAAATAAAATTTGGCATTAAATCTGAGAAAGCACTGCGCCCGCTATTTTCTAACAAAAGCAAAATCAAAACCCTTGAACAAAAACAACTTGTTTACAAAATTGAATGCAGAAAATGCCAAGAAAATAAAAATCCTTACATTTATATAGGAGAGACAAAACGACCTCTAAAAGTTCGTCTAAAAGAACATTTTAACACTGTTAAAAACAAACAGCCGAAATCGGCGTTGTCAATTCACTGTCTGGATCTAAATCACGAGATGGATTACGAAAATACGAAGATAATATGTTATGAAAAAATAGAAGAAAAAAGAAAATTCAAGGAGGCCGCACATGTGCAAATATTAAGAGACTCCTCCATGAATTTTAAAAGTGACACCGAAAATCTCAGTGAAAATTATACTGGCATCATCAGTAGACTATATAACTTGTAAAATATGTAATAGCTCAATATTTGTAATTATAAATAGTTGTATCGATGTATATAAACTACATTGCCTTAAATGTATTCAGAAAGTTGTTTTGTATAAAATTTTAAATTTAAATTTATTTTTCTTTTTGCTTTATATAATAGTAAATTGATAAGACCGATAGATGTCAGGTTAATCCCCTCAGCTACTCTTTTATGAAATATTTATTTAAAAATAGAATTTGAACTTGTTCATTATATGATTGACTAGCAAAGTGGTGTTTGTATGCATGGCATTATTTATTAATATGACTCTCAGATGTTTCAATGTAATGGATCTAAATGCGAATATAATACTCACCTTATAGGTAAATATATAATTCTAAATATAAAATCAATTACTTAATTTTTAATTTATTATATTCTACCATTTAGATCCAGCCCTCACTGAGGAAGGCTTACAGCAGAGTAGCCGAAACCCGACGGTCTGAGATCTAATAGATTTTTAATAAAATAAATATATAAATTATTTATATATTTTATTTGGACTGAAAAGACCTATCACCTTTCCAACTACAATTTGCACAGTCCTGGTGAGTTAAATGATAACAGATTTTACGTTTTACCTTAACGGTCATTAAAATTATTTCACTATACACCATATACTTCTCTACAATTCTCCATTGGCAAGGCTCCACAGACTGGGGAATGAGTTCGAGGATCAGCTGGACATGTTTGCGTCATCCTTGCATCAGGTCAAATCCGTCATGTCTCAATAGAAGGGAACTGGCTTTGTTTTGTTTTTTTAATCCAAATTTAAATTTTAAATTTCAAATTTGACTTTCTTTGGCTTTGTTATTGATGTAAAAAATATATATTTTATATATATATATATATATATATATTTTATAAAATGGGCTCGGCCCGTGAAATTGACTTAAATAAATAAATAAATACTTAAGGCTCTAGTTATCAGGTGGGTGTGGCGCTCACTGTACCTTTTCATGTGGACGGTCACATTTTATTTTTTATCTTGCGAAATATTAGTTATAAGCAAAAAGTATTATACAAAAGCTGTAGATCTATAAAAAATGCATATATTATCATGTAACACTTTTTCTTGTACGACGAACGATTTTCGAGAAAAACTTGGAAATCACTTATTAACAGCTATTTTTCTTGGTGAAACATTCAGGTGGCTGCCAGGGAATTGATCGATAGGGAATACGTAAACAAAACGATATTTATTTTCACGGATAGCAGAGCTGCTATTCAAGCAATAGGAAGGGCTAAATTCTCTTCCAAAATAACACTTGAGTGCCACAAGGCGCTAGACGATCTGGCCAATGTTGGAAACAACAGTGTCGCTCTGTTTTGGGTCAAAGGGCACGAGGGCAATAAGGGCAATGAAATGGCTGATTTGCTTGCTAGGATGGGATCGAGGACTGCTTTCTACGGTCCTGAGCCCTCGATCCCGCTGGCAAACTCAACCATTAGAGATATGACCAACAAATTGGTCATAAAAGAACAGACAGAGCGCTGGAGAAGCTCTTTGGGGGGCAGACAGGCCAAGGAGTTCATACTCCGGCCTGAACCTAGGAGGGCTCGCTTTTGCCTGCAACAAACTAGAGAGAAGTTATCAACCTACGTAGGACTTATTACAGGACACTGTAGGCTAAATAGACTCCTAAAAATAATAGGTATAAAGGACAGCCCCTTATGTAGGGGCTGCGAATCAGAAGGTGAAACCCCAACACATATTATTTGTAGTTGTCAGGCGGTGACATCAACTAGATTATCCACATTGGGAAGTACAATTTTGGAACCCAAGGATATTAATGCGATCCCCCACAATAGGCTTTTAGATTTCTTTGTTAGGCTGGGCTTGAGGGAGGGCGTATAAGGATCGAGTAGCGATCCGGCGAAATGGCACAAGGGGCCCACATTGGTGGCCTAAGTGCCTGGACCCTCGAAAGCGAGGTGACCGCGCCTATATCTAATCCATCCATACTACTGTATATAATATATTTCAGATAGGCTACCAATCCAAATGAAATAGAGAGGGTCTAAATGCTCTACGATGCCGAAAAAGACCTTAAATGAAATTTTAAAAAAATTCTTCATCCTTAACCAATAAATTTTACAAAGCTTTAAAATTTATTAACTAGGTAGATCTTTGTAGTTGGAGTTTTTTAAAAGCCACGCCCAATAGATTATAAATTACTCAGTTCTAGTTTAAGATAAGAAAAATTTAGAAGATGTGTTTGAGTTTTGATAGGACAAGTAAATTTATATAATATTTTCTACATACTCTGATGAGAGTTTGGCAAAAGCAGGAGCCATGGTTGCACATGCTGGGTTCCAAGCTGTATATAGGCAAACAACCCAGGTAATTCTGCTGTCTCTTTCAAGTTCGGCTTCTAAAGATGCACCAGTGCGAAAATAGGTCACTTTTTCTGGTCCACTATACGTTGGTTCAGGGAGGAAAAATCCTGTTACTGAAATTTAAGATCAATTAATTAATTAAATTCGTAAAAATAAAGCGGCTGTTGTATTCAAACAATAAGAGGTGAAAAGGAGCAGGCAGCTAAGTAGTTAGTCTCCACGAAATGAAACTTTCTGTTTAGAAACAGTTCCGGCTTTAATGAAATAGTATGAAACTCAAATGACAAAGGATTAAGTCATTTTGCGGAGTTGTCAGATGGGGTGTATTATACATAAATTATTTGTATAAAATACAAAGCAATGCAATGCGCCAACAATTTTGTTTTTCTCAAACTTGGCGCATCGTATAAGCTGATTGCTTTGCTTTGTATTTTATACAAATAATTTATGTATAATACACATCTACTCTTGCGGACAATAAGAGTCAATGCTTTGTCATTTGAATTTCATACTCTCGATAAATGGACAGATGATGGCGTTATTAAAGCCGAAACTGTTTACTAAACAGAGAGTTTCATTTCGTGGAGACAAAGTACCTGGCTGCCTGTTCCTTTTCATCTCTTATTGATAATTAATTAAAAACATTAAAGGCCGATCTGCAGGAAAGGCCTCGAGCGTCGATTGAGCTTTCGCACATGAATTATTATAAAACAACTAGCAGGGACCACTACTTGGTCTGTATAGGTCCCTTGCAGTAAGGTTCGTTCTCCTTAAAAAAAAATTAAAACAATATTAGGAAACTCTCGGCTTCAGTTTGATACTAAACCATTTAGTTCGAAGAGGTTCGTTAGAAAAAAAAATTGCAGCTTCTGGCGCATGAACAGCTTTGAATTGAATGGTTTAAGACTGAAGCAAAGCGAACCGAAGCGACATCAATGAAACTCTTCCTTCCATTTCTGCATTCCTGCCCTTTTCTGCAGATTTACCATATTAAAATATAATAAGTGAATTTCTACTGAAAAAAAACAACTTACATATGGATAAAATACCGAATAATACTCCTGCATGAGGATCATACCATGCCCATAATACTAAATTGGCAAATTTACAATAAAGAAAACTACTTGTGATATATTGTATCATTGAAACACTTCCTGATTTTCTAGTTCGCACCATTACAACGATCAAGAGGAAAAGAAGAACCTCTGCCTCTCGCTAAAATACAAAAAAGTTATAAATTAGAAAGTAAGGTGATTGTGGAATTATATTATACTCAAATATAGGAGTCTATTATTTTCGGCAGGATTGAGTGAAAGAACAAGTGTGTTTTTTCAGCGAGTTTTTTTATTTAACCTTATATTTTGAAGGCACTGAAGGCTCTTCTTCCCATTTGGTAATCACTCTGAGTAATGTTCATCTTTGTTGACAAAGGGTGTGAAGGAAGATACAATGTTTTGGAGTATGCAAGTTAAACCTCTGAGGAAGAAGAGCCTTCAGTGCCCAGAAATATAAGTTTAAATAAAACTCGCTGAAAAAATACAATTGTTTTTTCACTCAACCATGCCGAAAATGCATAGCTTCCTATATTTGTTTGTCATCACGGCGTCACTCTACATCAAAAATTGAATTATATTATAATTGGAAAAGCGGAGTCAGTCAGTATAGAAGCCTCTCTATAAATAAAACTCTCTTTTCCAAAAATAAAAGATATAAATTCAAGTTTTAAAACAAACTATATATATATATATATATATATTATTTGGTAGTTTTAATATAAGAAATTAACTGATTAAAGAAGATAAAAATTTGAATTTGGCTTCCAACCGCAATTGATGAATTTGTATAAAAACTGCTTATAAATTAAAATAAGATAAATGAAATAATTAAAATATAAACTTTAACTTACAGTATCAAATTCACAAGGGCCTCCGCATTTGGAAATATATATGTACATAAAGGTGGAGCTTTTTTGGCTATAATATATGATAAACTAAGAAGAATGTTAATAGAATAATATGGTTTAAATAATAAAATTAAATCCTGTTTGAAACCCATTTTTCTGGGTTAATAATTATTCTCATTAGCACAATTGATTTTGTCGTTTATTTAAAAGAACGAAGAACTGTCAACAACTGACTCGTTCATATATCTCTAGATTCATTCTAATAAAAGAAGAACCGTTCCTTAAAATTAACATGAATTATTTTAAAAAATCTGATGTGACTGGCGCATAGCACACAACTTTCTCTTACCCTTCGGTAAGAAAAGTTGTGCACCGTGCTAGCCACACCAGATTTTTTGTGTCGAGATATATTTAGTTTCCCATAGCACCTTAGTTTTTTTTTTCAAACTTGCATTTTAAATGTTGACTGCTTGAAATAAACTATGGTTATTTTTCAAAATTTTAATCTCATATTTGGACATTTTATACACAATAGAGAATCCTAAATAATTATAAAATTTCATAAGAATTGGAAAAAAAAATTTTTTAATGCTTAAAAAGTTCCAAAGGGGGGGCCAATTAATGAATAGTGGCAAAATTTTGAGTGTGGGAACGCTAAATACATGACTTACCAATGGATGGGGGGGGGGGGCCTCCCCTGGGAAAATTTTAGAAAAATTAATAGTGAAATGGTGCAATTCTAGACTATGAACTACTCAATCAGAAATTCGAAATTTGGGTAGGTACAGAGCATGGGTGCTGAGGCCTCAGGCTTGCCCGTTTTAAAATCTAAATATGAGGTACTCACGATAGTTTGTAAAGTATTATTTTATTTACTTGCATAAATAATTTTAATTTTATTTGTTATTATTTCTAAAGTGAAATTTTTAATATGTGAAACCAGTGTGGGAACGCCGTTCCCACGCGTTCCCCGCTCCACTACACCCCTGCCAATGATATATATATATATTTTTTTTTTTTTTTTTTTTTTTTTTTTTTTTTTTTTTTTTTTTTTTTTTTTTTTTTTTTTTTTTTTTCTTTTTTTTTTTTTAGAATGGGTGCATAAGGTCCGAAGACCTATAATGACCAATAGTTACATACAGCCAGGAAGAAAATATCATTAATCTGTGATAATACCCTGCTCATTTACTCCTCCAGATACGTTCTTCAACTCCAGTCAGCGCAATTAGCTAAAATTGTGGCGCTCATTCCAAAATAAAAAAAAAAAGATATTTAAAAATTTGTCAAAATTCCCAAACATAGGGTTACCAAAATTTATATTCCACAAATCCTTTCTCTCGTTATAATGACAGATAAATGAAATTATAAGTTAGCATTAAAAATAAAAGGAAATTGATAATATGATTTAAA
>JAKCPI010019287.1:0-13156 GCA_023213315.1 Euborellia annulipes | reverse complement strand
TTCATTAGAATTAAAAAAAATACCTTAAAGTCCTGTCATTTTAATTGTAATAAAAATTTATTTTTTTCTTCAATAGTTTTACGATACGTTCATTGAGGTCAATCTTATTAATAATTTGTTCTAGAAAATTAAATTTATTAAAAATCAATGCGTTGTCTACGTATATATGAATCATTATAAGTAATGTATTTTTAATTTGTTTATTTTATTTTAATTTAAATGTCTAATTTGATCATTTCTTCTCTAAATCGGCAATTATAAAGAATAATAAACCTAAATAGGCCCAAGGTGTGAAATGAGGAGACATTTGGAATTGACCTTTGAAATTCACCAAATTCAAACTATAATAAAAGTTTATTGGAGGTGAACTGACCTAACTTCAACCTAATCTCATTTCTCATCTGTGCTAATTTGTCCGAATATAAAATAAGAAAAAAAAATACAAATAGGTCAGTCTAATCAAACTAGTAATTAATCAATTTTATGCAGAAAAAAAGACAATTTTATCAGGTTAAAAATAATAAAATTATTTATTAATAATATTGTACTTTTTGATGATATCGTCAATGCTGACGATAAAAACCAAAAATACGTAATACCAATAAGTGTATTTAAAAATACAATTCATTTAAATTTATTTTAAATAAATAAATACGATAAAAACATCACCACATATACAAATCTAAAGTGGTCAGGGAGGGGTGAAGGGAAACAATAAATTAAACACAATTTTGTAAACAGATAAGTTGAGACCCGAAAATGGCTTAAATTTTCCCTTAAATAAATTGAACTTTTTTAATTAAAAAGAATCTTTAATTTTTTTTATTGCTCAAAATCAGTTTTTTTTTTCTTTTTTAAACACACTTTTTCTCATTCATAAAATCATCGGACTGTCTGGGATCCGACCCGCGACCCTTGGTATAGAAGACAGGTGCGCTACCAACTACACCAAGGCCCGTAGGCCCAATATCATGTTAAAAATCATTGCTTCTAAATTTTTTTATTTAAGGTATTTTTCGGCATCGGAGGACATTGAGATCTCGTCCCTAATTATTTCATTTTATTGGTAGCTAATTCAATAGAAATAAAATTGTAATTATCAAATTAGACGGAATGCGATTCCACTGTGCTTCAGCCCAAAGGCTTAAAATTTTTAATAAATAAATAATTATAATGTAAAACTCCCTAACCGCCCTGATCGGAACCGAGACCCTGGCCGGATACCCGTTTGGCCGGTTAATCCGAGGTTTCGGTGAAAAATTTATTTTCATTCATTTTGATCAATTACTACTAGCTCGCTCAGATTTACTTTCTTTTAGCTATAAGTCTATATGTAATATATAGAGAGAAAGTATTGCGATCATATCAAAATGTCGAGATTTTTGTTTAAGAGATCTCAACCCTATGTAGTAGCAAAATATTGTAGACTGGGAAGCAAGCGAGTAAACAAACTCGGAACTCCCCCTCCATCTTCACCATCTGAACGAACTTATTGCACAAAGGTGCGCCTCACAGTTTAATTATAATACAAAAAAAGTAATTTAGCCAAATGGCTTAAATAAGAATTTCTGGACCCCAATATATATTTCATAATAACGGTTATCGTTTAAAGTCTTATATGGCCTAAGTTGACGAAAAGACTATGTGTATGTGTGTTAATGTGAGTGTGAATGGGAAAAAAGTTTTTTGGCAATTGTATGATTGCAAATCGTACTTCAAAATACGAAATCTTTTAGATGTCAACCGTCTCTTTTTTTGTCCACTGTGGTATATATGCCATCAGTTGTCGAAAAACATATGTTTCCAATACAGTACACGTAAGCTTATATAAAATTTTTTTTACTGAATATTTAACCTCCAAATTTTTTTTTATATTTTTGGCCGTCGTTTCTTTCTCTTCTCTAAAAGGAAATAAAATATCTTTATCAAAGTGAAACTGGACAATTATAATTTCAAATATTTCATTAATTAATTTTATATTATTAAAAAAAAAAATTGTTTACAAGAAGAATGAGATATTTCAAAATAACAACTGGTAGGTCGCCGAGAGAGAGGATTCAGGTAGAATAATTAAAAAGCAAAACTGACTTTTGGGCTTTATTTATCGGCTCATCTTCAGGGCAATGTCTGCCAATAAAAGAATTTATACAGGTTGAATAGGCTCATAAAGAAAAAGAAAAAACATGGATTTTTTTTTTATATTGCTCCAAGAAGCATCCTTTTACTAAATTCTTTGTCCAGGATCTAGATTTATTTTCTTATAGAAAGATTTAAAATTGAATTTCAATCTCAATTTTTTTTTTCTTTCTTTAAATTAATGAATTAAAAAAAATTTTAATTAACTTTTTATTAAGAACATCTGAAATATTTATATTATGAATGTGGGTCATTGGCATTTTAAGGAATTTTCACAAGAGTTTTTAAAACATATCGTGTACTTCAAAAGCCTAAGCCTTATTTCACAATCCCTCTTGTAGGACTATATAATGAGTACAGTCTTTTCAAAAGACCAGCCACCCTCTCTCTCTCCCTCGCTGCCTTGTCAAGAATATTAACTTTTTTTTTTCAAGATAAAAAATTTTTAGACTATTGAGGGAGGGATTGTTTGCACCCTGATTAAAGGCCTATTGATTGCACTTTAGAGTACAAGTGCACGCGTTATGAGGCCTACTCTTGAAAAAAAAAATGTATAAATTTATGTTTTTAGGCCGGGGAGTGGACTTAATTTAAAAAAAAAAATTAGTTAATTACTTTTTTTTTATATTTGCTTTCTCGGCTTCCGAGTCTTTTTGGGGTTTATTTTATAACTAGCCGCGCCGCCCGCCTTCGGCGGGCTCCGCGTCTAGCCAGGGGGGCTTCGCCCCCCTGGACCCCCCATCAGCTGGCTCGGGCCGCCTGCGGCGGACCCTCGCCTTTCTTAATTATGAGAAACGGGCTGAGCAGTCTAGACAGGGGGGCTACGCCCCCTGGACCCCTGCCAGCTGGCTCAGGCGCCGCCTGCGGCGGACCCTCGCCTTTCTTAATTATGAGAAACGGGCTGGCGTCTAGACAGGGGGGGCTACGCCCCCCTGGACCCCCGCCAGCTGGCTCGGGCCCGCCTGCGGCGGACCCTCGCCTTTCTTGATGAGAAACTGCGTGGCGTCTAGACAGGGGGCTACGCCCCCCCCTGGACCCCCCCGCCAGCTGGCTCGGGCCCGCCTGCGGCGGACCCTCGCCTTTCTTAATTATGAGAAACGGGCTGGCGTCTAGACAGGGGGCTACGCCCCCCTGGACCCCCCATCAGCTGGCTCGGGCCCGCCTGCGGCGGACCCTCGCCTTTTCTTAATTATGAAAAGAAAATCTCTTAATACTAACAACTAAGTATTCCAGTCCAGTGCCTGCTTGAGGATTTGTTTACATTCAAAGAATACACAACTGCAAAGAATACTTAAATATTTCTCTATACATTTCCTATGGGAGAAATCGTAACTTTAGCAATTAATAACTCAAAAAGTTATAGGAATTTCGGAACCCGAGTATTTTTCCGGGACTCTCCATAACGTCCTTTATAAGACTGCAAAATTTCGTTTCAAAATTCCAACGGGAAGTTGGTCAAACAGAGCGTGACAGACGGACGGACAGACGGACGGACAGACGGACAGACGGACGGACAGACGGACACACCGCAATTATTATATATAGATATTCTGATTCATATTTAACCCTTGGGTCAGGGGTTCGCATACCGTCTCATGCAACAAATTAAATAAATATAATAATATAAATAAATAAATAGCCGAAAAAACACCTTAAATGAAATAAAAAAAAAAGATTTATATTTTTACCATGTTATGCATAAAGGAACCAATCGCCATTATGATCGAAATTGAGATAAGACCGCCATCTTGAAGGGAAAAAGATCTACCTCTTTATTTAAATATCAACATTATTACTCTCTGCACTTTTTTTTGTATAAAACAAGAAAAAAAGTCAATGCCATTCGTTTTGTTTACACTTGTGCCCTTTATCTCATATTTAGGTTAATGGCGCTTGGTTCCTTCAAAATTAACTAAAATAAAAATAGAGGAATATTTAAAAAAACTAGATAAGTTTTTTATTTTTTACACTGGCTAAAAAGAGTATTTTAAATACTTTTTAAATTAATCTTGAAAAAATTAGACCTTAAAATAGAAATTATTTTATTTCTAAATAAAATTAGCAAAAGTACCTTTACTTTATCTAATACTTATAAAAATATATGATTATAAATTCAAGGTCATGAGAAAATTTGGTGATCGTTAAGAAATGATAACAAAATTTCATTCTAGTGTAAATATCGTCCTCTTTTACTGATTTTGAATTTTATAATAAAACAATAAATAAATTTTTATTAATATTTATAAATTATAAATTTTGTTAAAAGAATTTTACACGATACCGTCAATTAAGTGAGATAATTTTAGAAATAAGCAAGGCGTGAATTTGGATGTTCCTCTCCTCTGTTATTATTAGGTATAAGAAGATCGTGGGCTGACCACTCCTCAAATTTTTTATATATTGTTCTGGTGATTCTGGTTTAGAACTTTCTTAAAAAAAAAAATATCTAAATTCTTAACCCTTGCCATATTTAATGAGATTTTTATCAAATTTTAAGACAATGATATATTATTTATTTCATAACATACGAATTTACGAAATTGTTATATATAAATTTGATTATCATTATTTAGTCATGAATTTATGAATAAATTTTATTTTAATATCAAAAACGCATAAATAATTATAAATTTTGAAATATTTTGGAGATTTTTCTTTATGGATGGAGCATTGGAGCGTAAATACGTCGAGTCAGTATCCGCCCTAAAATATTTAAATTTTAAACGTTGCATCATTTAAAATTTTTTGGCACAGACCTCAATTCACTTAGATGGTATTAATCGTAGGTGACAAAATTCTGAATGACGTAATGAGAGGTACAACAAAGATGATGACTAAAAGATTTCTAAAAAATTTTATGAATACTTTATGTATACATAACATTACTTGTTTATTACTCTTCCCAAAAGAAAAATTAAATATGAATTGACTTTGTATTTAATTGTCGAAATTTTATTAAGATCCGGTATAGAAAGTTATAAATTTTGTTTTTTATCTCATACCAGTATGAATTCGTTAATTAGAATGAAAATCATTAATTAACAAATTCTAAGAATGTTTTATTCATGATAACATACCAAAATTGGAAGACCACCTCTCAAATTTGAAATTAAATTTTATTCGCGGAAATTTCCATAATGTCTAAAAAGCACAAACGAAGACGTCATTTCAACACTTTGTAGGTGGAAGGTAGGGGGGATCTAAACTTCCTACCAAATTCTTAAATGAGCTCAGGCTTATATAAAATTCTTGGAAATCATTTGGGAAGGAATCCAATGGAAAATTGGAGCACGAATTACAGTCTTCACAGGACGAAATTAATGATTTTTCTCTTATATGCATTTGTTAACTTCAAAATACCCAACACACTCCGTGGTCGAGAGCGTTGACAAATGTCAATAGTGATAATCTTAAAACCAAGGGGTGTGGGTTCAGATTCCAAGCAGGCATTGGATACCAAGTTGGTGTGGCGTCTTTTAAACTTTTTCTTGGGGGTGGGAGCCAGAGCCGGATCTAGGGGGGGGGCAGTGGGTGCATGTGCCCCGGGCGGCAGATATCAGGGGGCGGCAATTAAAGAAAGATTTACTAAAAAAAGGTAAAATGATATGAATTTTGTATAGAAAATTTTAAGAAGGGACGGCAAATTAAATTTTGCCCCCCCTAAAAAATCTCGTTATTCCAGCCCTGGTGGGAGCAAACTTTTTTTCATAAAATTTACTTACGAATTTATCCAAAAGATATTTAATTTAATTATATTTTATTGTGAATAAGTTTTGTAAATTTTATGATGACTAGAGACCGGACAAAAAAGCATAAAAAAATGAAAAAAAAAAGTGCTTAAAAAAGCATAAAAAATTTGAATAAAAAGTTGTTAAATAAGCATACAAGTTGAAAAAAGCATCTAATAAGCAATTTTTACTCATACCAATGGCGTATACAAATTTTTTTTTAAAGAAACTAAATTTATTCCGCCCCGCCCTGCAAAAAATTTTGTTTTTGAGGAACCAAATTTTTTCACCCTGCGGAAAAAATTTTTTTACAGGGCTATATTTTTTCACACTGCCGGGTTTTTGGAAAATTTTTTTTGGGGGGCGCCCCCCTTATATACGTCCCTGGTGTATGCGTGTGTGAATGGGAAAAAAGTTTTTTAATAAAAAAAAAAAAATTATAAATATTTGTAAAATAAGTTCAAATAAGCACGAAAGGGAAAAAAAGCAGGAAAACTCAAAAAAGCAAAAAAGCATAAAAAATGCAATCTCAATGCACTTAGTTTTTCCTAATTCGTATAGAAATTAAATATCTAATGGTTGCTTATAAAATTCAGCAATAAGCATTTTGCTTAAAATCCGGTCTCTAATGATGACTATTTTCTTCAGAATAAAATTAATTTTTTATGTGCCCGTAGATATATATTTAAATATTTCATTTAGAATAATATAAAATTTAAAAAGTAAAAGAGATCAGGACCCCTTAGGGGCAGTGTTGGCAGTCGTACATTAATTATTGTACATTTTTGACAGTTTTCTATCTTAACCTTAAAGCAAATTAGAAATATAGAGACATAGTTTCTGAATAATTTTATAATGTATTGTACAATACAATAATATAAAAATATTTTCTACAATATATTAGGCCTAATATGTTAGCCTATATTGACTAGATTTTATAAATTCTATTTTATAATATGAATAAAATAAATTTTAATATCAAAATATTTATTTTGTAAAGGGTTTAAGTGTTTGACACTTGCACAGAAACCGTTGGTCTTTCTTTAAACTTTTTTTTTTATAGATATACCGTAGACAAGCAGTGCAAATCAGGTCGTGAAATCCACAAGGTGGGGAGGGGAATGGCCCGACAGGCTATTAGAGTGGGGACCGAAAGGGGGGCCTACCTTCAAAAATTCGCAAGCTTTCCTACGCAAAAAAAAAGGAGAGGAAAGAAAAAGATGAAGCAAATGCACTTGGTTTGAAAACATTTTGCAAATAGAAGCGTGCAGCCGGAAATCTAGGGTAACGACGTGTTTTTTACTTTTTTTTTTTGCATCTCTTTCTCGCCGAGTTCGATGTCTGTCTGAGTCATTCTCCTCAGCGGCTTTTTTTTTTTTTTTTTTTTTCTTTACTAGCCAACCCATTCATTCTTTTGATAAAGATTACATCGGGCATACACCCCGGTAGATTCACTCTTGGCACATTTATCATCGTGGCTTGAACTGTTACAAAAGTCAACCTTGACCACAAGCCGAGGGCATTAATCTATTATTTCCATTAGAATAGAGGCGGAGGAAATTCTCAATTTGTTTTTTTTTCTTTTTCTCTATACGGTACCTTAGAAAAATAAATAATACTAGAAGAGTTTTTTGTCGTCAAAAATACAAATCTGGTGTTACTGACCTCACATTACACAACTTTCTCTTACTTGCTTATTACTTATTTTCTTCCTGGCTGCATGTGACTATTGGTCATTATAGGTCTTCGGACCTTATGCACCCATTCCAAAAAAAAAAAAAAAAAAAAAAAAAAAAAAACTTGCGGTAATCGACAGCTGTGTATTGTGCTGTCACACCAGATTTTTTGTGTCGACATATATTTAGTTATATATTAAAAAAACCAGATGTGATAAAATTTATAAGTATGGGAAAATACAGCTTTTATATTTTGTTACCATGGCAAACATTTCTCCTATCTTTCCTATAAAGTACAAGAGTAAAGTGTGCTTCAAAAGATTTCAATGGCGAAATGAGAATATACATTTTAAAGAGCATCTAAAAAATAAATGATTTTTGAATTTAATCAAAATCATTGGAGCGAATTTTGAGAAAATCGAAAAAAAAAACTGAAAAATTACATCATTAAAGTACTAGTGCTCTTTGGCTAATTTTGTTCAAAAGCTTCATGTCTCGTCCCAGGGGGGTGCCTAACTTAAATATAAAATTTCAACCTCCTAGCTCTTTTCGTTCTTGAAGTTTTTTTGTTCACAGACCCATACACACACACACACACACACACACACACACACACACCCACACACACACACACACACACACACACACACACACACACACACACACACACACACACACACACAGACCGTGTTGCGAAAATCAGGCTATAGAATGAAGAAAGAAAAAAACTAGAAAATGTTTTCTATCATAGAATTTAAAATATTAACATATTCTAAATTTTTTTCGGGGGGGGGGGGTGATCTCAAAAATTTTTCTGCGAAAAAAATTTTTTTTTCGCGGAACCAAAGTTTTCCGGACACAAAGATTTTTTGCCGCCCGCGGAACATTCTTTTTTTGGAGACGATAGATTTTTGCCTCGCCCCCCCCCCCCCCCTTATATAGGCCCCTGATATTCTACATATTAGCCCAGCTTTTTCCAAACTGGGAGGCCCGCCTCCCTAGGGAGGCGCGGCCGAGTCTAGAGGGAGGCGCGAATATTAGCTACAGCAAGTAATTTTCCAAATGTTTGCATAAATAAGAATAATTTTTAGCATTAAAAATTTTTGTTTTTGTATTATTTTATAAAATGGGGGGGGGGAAGGGGAGGGTTCATACTATTAAATATTTTTAAGGAAGGCATTGCAACATAAAGTTTAGAAACCACTGTAATCGCGGTTGTTATTAAAATTTATTAAAAATGACGATGTTTTTATAAAAATATTTTGTTTTAATTCGATTTTAATGTTTGTTTTAGGATAAGTTTTCGCAACTCTGTGACGGCATCCTCCTCTCTTCGGCTCAATTAACTCAAAAACGACACCACCACTTCTGACTACCAAAGGGTGAGTAATTCATTAATTTGAATTGAAAATATTACCTTGACCTTGTGTGTTCTCGTGAAAGATATCACCACCTGTCCCATAATTTTTACTTTCTCTTACCTATGTATATATGTAATATATATATAGAGAGAAAGTATTGGATTCATGTCAAAAATTCGATGTCGAGATTTTGATGGATCTTCACGTTTTGAGTTCCCCTGAATCCAAAAAACTGGTTTTCGCGACATGGTCTGTCTGTGTGTGTGTGTGTGTGTGTGTGTGTGTGTGTGTGTGTGTGTGTGTTCAATTTTAAGCATGAAGGAATTGAGCTAGGAGGTTGAAATTTTATATTTAAGTTAAATACCTCCCGGGACCGGAAAAATAAGCTTTTAATCAAAATCGGCCAAAGAATACTAGTACTTTACTGATGTACTTTTTCAGTTTTTTTCGATTTTCTCAAAATTCGCTCTAACGATTTTGATTAAAATTCAAAAATCAATTATTTTTTAGATGCTCTTTCAAATGTATATTCTCGTTTTGCCCTCAAAATTGTTTGAAGCACACTTTACTCTTGTGCTTCATAGGAAAGATAGGAGAAATGGTTGCCATGGTAACAAAATATAAATATTTTTCCATGTTTATAATTTTGACATCTTAAATTTCTAATATTTTGGTGGAAACTAAATATATGTCGACACGAAAAATCTGGTGTGACAAGCACAGAACACAACTTTCGATTACCGAAGGTAAGAGAAAGTTGTGTGCTGTGCGCCAGTCACACCAGATTTTTTAATATAAAATAATATTCATATAGATCTAAAAAATTAATTGGGTTATTTATTAGGTTGGGTTACTGGTTAATTCTAATTCAAAAATTATTCAAAAGCGATAGGCTGAATGGCTTCTATATTTATTAAAGGAGAGTTTATGTCAATTCAAATATATTCTAATAAATCTCTGATTGCACTTTTTTCTCGATCCCAATTAAAGAGGACCTCTTCATACTTGTTAATATTTTTTTAATGGTCCTAAATCCTTATTTATATATGGATATACCTACATACATATAGATTTCTTTAAACTGGTTTTTAAATAATCATATTTTTTATGAATCACATGCATGATAATGATGCAATAAATATTTATCAAGTATTAATTTACTATTATAATTTTATTAAATACTCTATAAATGATTTTTATATTTATATTCTATCTTTCTATCACACCTTTGTCAACTTTTTTTCAAAGGTTTTGCTTGAATGATTTAAATGTAATAAATTTACTACTTTTTTACTTGAACTAATTGCGATTACGGCCGAACGACTAAAAAACAAATTCATATTTTTTAGGAATATTAACTTTTGACTGACAACCCTCCTCCGTGGCTGAGAGGATAGAGAGACTGACAAATGTCGATATTGATAATCTAAAAACCAAGGGGAGTGGGCCGGTCCTCAGGGAGTCAGATGAATATTTATTTTATTTATTGAATACCAAATGGTGTAAATAAATGTGTCTGGATAATTTGTATATCGTAATATATATGGACCGTTTATTTTGAAAGTGGTGTAAGTCCATTTTCTATTGTTTCGAGAAAATGAAAGGTTAACATATCTGTTTATTAAGAAATCTATTGACCGACCAAGGACCACCCCCCCCCAAAAACAAACCCCCACCCCCCCCAAAAACCCAAACACCAAAAAAATATATATTCTATAATAAAATTTTTTTTTTTTTTTTATATAAAAAAAAAAAAAAAAAAAAAAAAAATAAAAAAAAAAAAAAATAAAAAAAAAAAAAAAAAAAAAAAAAAAAAAAAAAAAAAAAAAATAAAAATTTTTTAAATAAAAATAAATTTTTTTTATTTTTTATAAAAAAAAAAAAAAAAAAAAAAAATAAAAAAAAAATAAAAAAAAAAAAAAAAAAAAAATAATTTATATAATTTTTTTTTTATTTTTTTTTTAAAAAGGTGGAAGAAAAAAGGAAAAAAAAAAAAAAAAAAAAAAAAATACGGCTATATTATAATACAATAAAAATAAAATTAAAAGATTTGCATTATTTATTGTGTGATAAGAGATGATAAAAAAATAGCAACACATAAAAAAAAAAGGGGGGGCCCGAGGCCCCTCGAGGGGGGCCAGGGGGGGGGAAAGGAAAGGGGGGAAAAGGATATTCCAATATTTCATAAAACCCCCCTTACCCCCCCTTAGGGGGGGGGGGGGGAAAAAAAAACCCCAACCCCCCCTCAAAAATTCCTGGCTACGCCTATGCACCGACCAATTTCCAATTGTGCAAAACATGGGAATTTTTTAAGAAATTTACCACTAGCTATTTATGCATAGAAAATTTACATTAATTTTAGCATAAATTATGTGATATCTCATTTTTTAAAAAATGGACTTACACCACTTTCAAAATAAACGGTCCATATATTTGCGTATCGTTTAAAGTCTAAAGAGCCTAAGATGCAGAAAAAAAAACTTGGCAAAAAAGTCTAGGTCTACGATGGAGTAGCTCGAGGTTACTAGTCGTATTTCGATTGTTGGAGGTGCTAGGATAAATTTATTACTAATATTGATAATATATTTTATATATAGGTCTATATATATTTTTGTAGGAAATTTTATTTTGGCCGACCGGATTGTACAACTTGAACTTTTCGGTCTGAATGACCATTTTCAAGGAAAAAATTATGAAAAAATACATATTCTATTATGATATTATAGTTTACTACAAAAATTTATTATTTTTAATAAATTTCTCTTGGCACCCCCAACAGCCGTAATACGACAAGTAACCTCGAGCTACTTCACCGTATAATTTAATTCTTGACTTGACTTGATTTTGCAATGTTTCGTTGATTTAAATCAAACGTCGAAATATCTAAATTTTTTGAAAAAAATTTGCTATACGTTTTTTAATTAAATTTTATTAGAAATTATTTATTACTTTCTCTTACTTATAGGCCTGTAATGAATAGAAAGTATTGGATCCATGATAAAAATTTGATGTCGAGATTTTAATGGATATGCTTGTTTTGAGGTCCCCTGAATCAAAAAAGTGGTTTTCGCAAAATGGTCTGTCTGTGTCTGTGTATGTGTGTGTGTTGTCTGGACAAAATATCTCAAGTACGAAAAGAGCTAGGAGGTTGAAATTTTATATTTAAGTTAGGTACCCCCTGGGACGTAACAAGAAACCTTTGACCAAAATCGGCCAAAAAGTACTAGTAGTCTACTTTACTGATGTACTTTTTCAGTTTTTTTTTTTCAATTTTCTCATAATTTGTTCTATCTATTTTTTAAAAAGTAAAAAAGGTAAATTATAACAACACTTGGTTAAATTTATTCAAAATTAAATTTATTTTAATAATACGTTTTTAAACACTTAACGTGTCATCGTCAGAAGTTTTTACATACTGAGTATGTACCTAGTATGTAAAAACTTCTGACGATGACACGTTAAGATACGTATTAAGTATTTATATATTAATTTTGGAACAATTTAACCAAGTGTTGTTATAATTTACCTTTTTTTATTAAATATTACAATGTTTCAACTAGTGCCTACGGTTACCACTTTACATTTAATCTATCTATTTTGATTAAAATTCAAAAATCATTTTTTTGATGCTCTTTAAATTGTATATTTTCATTTTGCTCTTGAAAACTTTTGAAACACACTTTACTCTTGTACTTCATAGGAAAGATAGGAGAACAAAATATACTGTAAATATTTTCCTGTTTTTTTTTTTTTATCATTTTATATCTTTAATTTTTATATATCGGCGGAAACTAATCATATGTCGACACCATAAATTCTGGTGAGACAAGCACAGAACACAACTTTTTCTTCCCTTTGGTAAGAGAAAGTTGTGTGCTATGCGACCAGTCACCAGATTTTTTTTTTTGGGAATCTCATTAGAAAGACTCAAGGCAAAAATTTGTTAATATTAATAAAAAGGAATTTTTTGAAATATCATACTTCTTTAGTTGTGAAAAGTTGATGTTAGTTTGCTACCTTCACATTAAACAAAAAGTACTAGTTCAATTCATTCTAAGAACATTTTTTTCTTGTTAATTTAGAATATTTATTTGGACTGAGAAAGCTCATGCCACAGGTGCATTTCCTGACCTTTTTCTCAGAGGGTGATGAAAGTTGTTCAGTAATCGATGATTCATTGGTATAAAAATAAAAACCGAAATGTTATTTTAGAATTAGTGGTCGTTATTTTAATATTTTATTTAGTTTGTAAAAA
>JAKCPI010019286.1:0-14697 GCA_023213315.1 Euborellia annulipes | reverse complement strand
TCTTTTAAACTTTTTCTTGGGGGTGGGAGCCAGGGCCGGATCTGGGGGGGGGGAAGTGGGTGCATGTGCCCTGGGCGGCAGATATCGAGGGGGCAGCAATTAAAGAAAGATTTACTAAAAAAAGGTAAAATGATATGAATTTTGTATAGAAAATTTTAAGAAAGGGACGGCAAATTAAATTTACCCCCCCTAAAATCTCGTTATTCCAGTCCTGGTGGGTTCAAACTTTTCCATAAAATTTACTTACGAATTTATCAAAAAGATATTTAATTTAAATTATATTTTAGCTGAATAAGTTTTGTAAATTTTATGATGACTAGAGACCGGACAAAAAAACATAAAAAATGGAAAAAAAAGTGCTTAAAAAACTTCAAAAAAAATTGAATAAAAAGTTGTTAAATAAGCACACCAGAGTTGAAAAAAAGCATCTAAAGCAATTTTTACTCATACCAATGACGTATACCTAAATTTTTTTAAAGAAACTAAATTTATTCCTCCCCGCCCTGCAAAAAATTTTGTTTTTGGAGGATTTAAATTTGTTTCACCCTGCGGAAAAAATTTACGGGGGCTACTTTTTTTCACACTGCCGGGTTTTTGGAAAAATTTTTTGGAGGGGAGCCCCCTCTTATATACGTCTCTGGTGTTCTGTGTGAAAGGGGGGAAAAAAAAGTTTTTTAATAAAAAAAAAAAAATTATAAATATTTGTAAAATAAGTTCAAATACAAGCACGAAAGGGAAAAAAAGCAGGGGAAAACTCAAAAAAAGCAAAAAGCATAAAAATGCAATCTCAATGCACTTAGTTTTTCTAAATATTAAGTATGTAAAGAAATTAATATGGGCGTAACGGGGGGAGGAGGGGGGGGTGCCCCTGGCTGATCTCTAAGGGAGAAAAACAAAAAAATATATTTTTTCCCATGGAGATTTTTTTTTTTTAACACCCCAATCCACTACATTAATTTAATTTTTTTTTTATTTAAATAAATATTAATAATCTATGTATATAGTATAGACCCCCTCTCGCCCTAACGGGGGTTGGCCCCCCTAACAAGAAGTCTGGCTACTTGTGAAAATTCAAAATCTAATGGTTGCTTATAAAATTCAGCAATAAGCATTTTGCTTTAAAATCCGGTCTCTAATGATGACTATTTTCTTCCGAACTAATTTAATTTTTTATGTGCCCATGTAGATATATTCGTATTTCTAAATATTTCATTTAGAATAATATAAAATTTAAAAAGTAAAAAAAGATCAGAGCCCTTAGGGGCAGTGTTGGGTGGGGGGTCATGGGGGGGGGGGGGGGTGCATTTGCCCCCCAAGGGCTCTGATTTTTATAAAAAATTCTCTTTCTATTATTCTAAATAAAATGCTCCAAATACATCTACGAGTATAAAACTGTACAAAATTAAACAATTAATTAAATTAAATATGTTTGGCTAATTTGAGTACCCATTTTAAGTAAATTTTAAGAAAAAAAAAATGTTTGCCCCCCCCAAGAAAAAAATTTGCCCCCAAAAAAAGTTGAAACGCCACTGCAGTCGTACATTAATTATTGTACATTTTTGACAGTTTTTCTATCTTAACCTTAAAGCAAATTAGAAATATAGAGACATGGTTTCCGAATAATTTTATAATGTATATAAGCACAATACAATAGTATAAAAATATTTTCTACAATATATTAGACCTAATATGTTAGCCTATATTGACTAGATTTTATAAATTCTATTTTATAATATGGAATAAAATAAATTTTAATATCAAAATATTTATTTCGCAAAGGGTTTAAGTGTTTGACACTTGCACAGAAACCGTTGGTCTTTCTAACTTTACAAACTTTTTTTATAGATATACCGTAGACAAGCAGTGCAAATCAGGTCGTGAAATCCACAAGGTGGGGAGGGGAATGGCCCGACAGGCTATTAGAGTGGGGACCGAAAGGGGGGCTACCTTCAAAAATTCGCAAGCTTTCCTACGCAAAAAAAGGAGAGGAAAGAAAAGATGAAGCAAATGCACTTGGTTTGAAAACATTTTGCAAATAGAAGCGTGCAGCCGGAAATCTGGGTAACGACGTGTTTTTTACTTTTTTTTGCATCTCTTTCTCGCCGAGTTCGATGTCTGTCACAGTCAATCTCCAGAGGCGGCAGTTTTTTTTTTTTTTTCTTTACTAGCCAACCCATTCATTCTTTTGATAAAGATTACATCGGGCATACACCCCGGTAGATTCACTCTTGGCACATTTATCATCGTGGCTCGAACTGTTACAAAAGTCAACCTTGACCACAAGCCGAGGGCATTAATCTATCATTTCCATTAGAATAGAGGCGGAGGAAATTCTCAATTTGTTTTTTTTTTCTTCTTTCTCTATACGGTACCTTAGAAAAATAAATAATACTAGAAGAGTTTTTTGTCGTCAAAAATACAAATCTGGTGTTACTGACCTCACATTACACAACTTTCTCTTACTTGCGGTAATCGACAGCTGTGTATTGTGCTGTCACACCAGATTTTTTGTGTCGACATATATTTAGTTATATATTAAAAAACCAGATGTGATAAAATTTATAAGTATGGGAAAATACAGCTTTTATATTTTGTTACCATGGCAAACATTTCTCCTATCTTTCCTATAAAGGTACAACAGTAAAGTGTGCTTCAAAAGATTTCAATGGAAAAATGAGAATATACATTTTAAAGAGCATCTAAAAAATAAATGATTTTTGAATTTTAATCAAAATCATTGGGCGGATTTTGAGAAAATCAAAAAAAAAAAACTGAAAAATTACATCATTAAAGTACTAGTGCTCTTTGGCTAATTTTGTTCAAAAGCTTCATGTCTCGTCCCAGGGGGGTGCCTAACTTAAATATAAAATTTCAACCTCCTAGCTCTTTTCGTTCTTGAAGTTTTTTTGTTCACAGACCCATACACACACACACACACAGACCATGTTGCGAAAATCAGGCTATAGAATGAAGAAAGAAAAAACTAGAAAATGTTTTCTATCATAGATCAATTTTTTTGGCCCCCGCGTTTCACATAGAATTTAAAATATTAATATATTCTACAGGGGCGTATAAGTAGAAATTTTCGGGGGGCGGGGGCTGATCTCAAAAATTTTTCTGCGAAAAAAATTTTTTTTTCGCGGAATCAAAGTTTTCCGGACACAAAGTTTTTTTGCCGCCCGCGGAACATTCTTTTTTTTGGAGACGCTAGATTTTTGCCTCGCCCCCCCCCCCTATATAGGCCCCTGATATTCTACATATTAGCCCAGCTTTTCCAAACTGGGAGGCCCGCCTCCCTAGGGAGGCGCGGCCGAGTCTAGAGGGAGGCCCGAATATTAGCCACAGCGAGTAATTTTCCAAATGTTGCTTTTTAAAAAAGAAAATTTTTAGCATTAAAAATTTTTGTGTTTGTATTATTTTATAAAATGGGGGGGGGGAAGGGGGAGGGTTCATACTATTAAATATTTTTAAGGAAGGCATTGCAACATAAAGTTTAGAAACCACTGTAATCGCGGTTGTTATTAAAATTTATTAAAAATGACGATGTTTTTATAAAAATATTTTGTTTTAATTCGATTTTAATGTTTGTTTTAGGATAAGTTTTCGCAACTCTGTGACGGCATCCTCCTCTCTTCGGCTCAATTAACTCAAAAACGACACCACCACTTCTGACTACCAAGGGGTGAGTAATTCATTAATTTGAATTGAAAATATTACCTTGACCTTGTGTGTCTCGTGAAAGATATCACCACCTGTCCCATAATTTTTTAATATAAAATAGGCTAATATTCATATAGATCTAAAAAATTAATTGGGTTATTTATTAGGTTGGGTTACTGGCGCCGGGGGAAAGGTTTAAAGGGGAGGGAAGTAAAGGCCTTTTTTTAATTTTTAAAATTTATATATATTTTTTAATATTTTAAAAAAGAAAAATAAAATCACCGTTTCTGAATATATCTTAGTGGCTAAGGGATACTATGTTGGTAAGAAGGACCCCAAAAAGCAAAAGCGGGGGGGGGGGGGGGGGAAACCCCCCCTCCCCCCCTCTATTTACTTTAGAATTTTGGTTAATTCTAATTCAAAAATTATTCAAAAGCGATAGGCTAGAATGGCTTCTATATTTATTAAAGGAGAGTTTATGTCAATTCAAATATATTCTAATAAATCTCTGATTGCACTTTTTTCTCGATCCCAATTAAAGAGGACCTCTTCATACTTGTTAATATTTTTTTAATGGTCCTAAATCCTTATTTATATATGGATATACCTACATACATATAGATTTCTTTAAACTGGTTTTTAAATAATCATATTTTTTATGGAATCACATGCATGATAATGATGCAATAAATATTTATCAAGTATTAATTTACTATTATAATTTTATTAAATACTCTATAAATGATTTTTATATTTATATTCTATCTTTCTATCACACCTTTGTCAACTTTTTTTTCAAAGGTTTTTGCTTGAATGATTTAAATGTAACAAATTTACTACTTTTTTACTTGAACTAATTGCGATTACGGCCGCGACTAAAAAACAAATTCATATTTCTTAGGAATATTAACTTTTTGACTGACAACCCTCCTCCGTGGCTGAGAGGATAGAGAGACTGACAAATGTCGATATTGATAATCTAAAAACCAAGGAAGTGGGCCGGTCCTCAGGGAGTCAGATGAATATTTATTTCATTTATTGAATACCAAATGGTGTAAATAAATGTGTCTGGATAATTTGTATATCGCAATATATATGGACCGTTTATTTTGAAAGTGGTGTAAGTCCATTTTCTATTGTTTCGAGAAAATGAGAAGGTTAACATATCTGTTTATTAAGAAATCTATTGGCCGACCAATTTCCAATTGTTGCAAAACATTGGGAATTTTTTAAGAAATTTTACCACTAGCTATTTCTATGCATAGAAAATCGTTTCGATCAATAGTTTCTTAGCACACAGTCGAATAAAAAAAATTTTTTTTTAGTTATTTCGAAACACGTCTAGACTAGACAATTGCTAGCGTTATTATTCACTCTTTATTTATGAATTATTAATTTTAATACATTTTTAAAATGGGAATAAATAAAAGAAATGGATTTTAGATAAAATGAATATAAAATAAAAATTATGCAAAAGAAATTAACAATTATAAAAAATTTGGTGTTGGCTTCTACCCACCCGGTGGCCTTTTAAACTGACGTCTAGTCTGTCTGACTTCAAACGATTTTTACTTTCTCTTACCTATATATCAAATATATAGAGAGAAAGCATTGTTTTTTTTTCACTTTGTTTCCATTAACAAACATGTTCATACATCATTATAACAATATATGACAGATGTGGCCAAACTTTTATCTATTAAGGGCGACTTATTCTGTAAAATATAGACTGCAGGCGACTAATTTTAGGATTTTTCAGAATTTAGAATAAATTATCTCATTAATAATATTTTTAAACAGTACCTAATTTAAGTAAATGACAAATTGAAATTTAGTTTGATCTGATTAGCCGTTCGGAATCTACAATGGTTTAAACTTTCAAATGAAAATTTTCCGCTGAGCGCCTCACGCGGTATTTCCGCGGTTTTTTTTTTTTTTTTTTATTTCTCCCTCTAGCCGGAACGCGGTAAAATGACGTCATATCTAAAAAAGAAAAAAGGTCCGGGGGTATGGAACCAATCTTTCTAAAAGTATACATGCATTTAGAATTAATGTAGGTCAAATGGAGGGCGGATACAAGGGGGAGGAGGGGGAAAAGGGGGGTAATTACCCCCTCCTAGATTTGAAAAAAATACTTTTTTTTCGAAAAAAAATTTATTTTTAATGTAAAATTTTAAAAATTAATACTTAAAAATTTGATTTGTATTTATATTCTGGCAAACAAGTACAGAATGCGCCTTTAAATTACCGAAATTTAAAAAAAATTGTGTGCTGTGCGACCATTCACACCAGATTACTCCCTCCCTCCGAGAAACACCTCTGGGTCCGCTCTTTGGTCAAATAGATATGCATCGCGGAAAAATGGCAATTTTTTGGTAATTTTTTGCTTAAAAAATGAAGTTTTTCGAGAAAAAAATTGATAGAGTTAATTAAGCGGTATTTATTTATTTGTTAAATCTATTAGTTTTTCTTTCTGCACAAATTGACATCATATTTAGTCTGATCTGATTAGTCGTTCGGAAACTACAGTGGTTTAAACTTTCAAATAGAATCTACCGCCGCGTGGTAAAATGAAATAATAGGAAAAAAAATAAATAGTGCAATCTTTAGCTGAAGAATCATCATTCTTTCTAACCGTATATTCAACATAATTATAGCTCTTACGACAGAGGAGTCATTCAAGCCGATATCTTTTTCGTGCATCCCTCCCTACCCGGTCACTACACATGCATTGCAAGACGTTGTCACGTCAAAATACATTACAATATATACAATTATATAAAAATTTATTATTAAAGGCTAGTGCACACTAACTCAGGCCGAATTCGGGCAATAATTGAATATATTTAATATCAAGAAATGAAAAATAAAATTATTAGTTACACTTTCAATTTTGTAAGTGTATCTTGTAGCGTAAAAATTTTGTACCAATCATTCAATAAAATTTATTTTATTTGTAGCTTGTTAAAAAAAAAAAATAGGCCTATGTTTTTTTTGTTAGGAATGTAAATTAAATAAATAAAAAAGTAAAAATTGATTATTTTCAATCAATAAAAGTGCATGCTTCCGCTGCGGAAGGCCTATATTCAAAAGGTGTTAAAATATTAATTAATAACAACGATAAAAAATTCTAACCTATTTATTTCCTATATATTGTGTGATATTAATATTTAATCATGTGCGTGTATTAACGAATAAGAAAATGTATCTTAGGGTATGGAAATGAAATTAATAAGCGTATAATTAATAATATACAAATTTGAATGTGTCGGATAAAAAAAAAAAAAATAGCAACCTGTATAGAGTAAGAGAAAAATGATCTTGAGAGAAGTGGAGATGATTTATTATTAAAAAGGGAAGTCATCTTGCAGGATGGAACAACTATAGATGCTTATCTTGATTTTTTTCAAACGTTAAAAACGTTCATGAGGTCAGTGGAGCAAAACGTGCAATGCCAACATCGAAATTTTATCTACATGTTTCAGAAGCGAATTTCGTATTTAATGAGCTACATATTTTAATTAAAATAAAATTATAGATTTTCTTTGCTAAAACTTTAAAAAGAATGTTGGGGGTCAAATCTTTCATAAAATTTATTTAAATTAAACCCTTTTGGTATTCTTTGGTGTAATTAAAGAGTATAATTAACTGAGATTCTCTCTTGTTTTCAATATATCAATATTATCTTTCCAAGGTTGGATTTGGATTTTTTTACTTTCTCTTACCTATGTATATATGTAATATATATATAGAGAGAAAGTATTGGATTCATGTCAAAAATTCGATGTCGAGATTTTGATGGATCTTCACGTTTTGAGGTCCCCTGAATCCAAAAAAGTGGTTTTCGCGACATGGTCTGTCTGTGGGTGGGTGGGTGGGTGTGTGGGTGTGTGGGTGTGTGTTCAATTTTAAGCATGAAGGAATTGAGCTATGAGGCTGAAATTTTATATTTAAGTTAAACACCCCCGGGACCGGAAAAATAAGCTTTTAATCAAAATCGGCCAAAGAGTACTAGTACTTTACTGATGTACTTTTTCAGTTTTTTTCGATTTTCTCAAAATTCGCTCTAACGATTTTGATTAAAATTCAAAAATCAATTATTTTTTAGATGCTCTTTCAAATGTATATTCTCGTTTTGCCCTCAAAATTGTTTGAAGCACACTTTACTCTTGTGCTTCATAGGGAAGATAGGAGAAATGGTTGCCCTGGTAACAAAATATAAATATTTTCCCATACTTATAAATTTTACATCTGAATTCAAATATTCCCTACTGCCGGGAACTAAATACATGTCGACACAAAAAATCTGGTGTGACAAGCACAGTGCACAACTTTCGATTACCGAAGGGAAGAGAAAGTTGTGTGCTGTGCGCCAGTCACACCAGATTTTCTTACTTTCCGTATTTGAAAGGTGCATTCTGTACTTAATTACCAGAATATACCTTGGTATATACAAATCAAATTTTTAAGTATGAATTTTTAAAAATTTTATTCCAAAAAAAAAAATATTTTTCTCAAATCTCCGGGAGGGGGGGGGAATTACCCCTTTTACCTTGTATCCTCCCCTGGCTGGATTCGAACCCGAGTCGCGTTGAAAACTTCAGATCCGTAATCCACAGCTTAGGGAGCGTACAAGTGTTACGTAACGTAATTTTTGAAGATTTTTGACCCCCCCCCCTAGACGTTACGTAACGATCAAGTGGCCATTTTTATCTAAAAGTCCTAATTTTGTTGCGCAAAGTACCAAAAAGTCGCTAAAATACCAGTTACGTAACGCGTTGTTTCAACCCCCCTCCCCCCTTGTAACGCATGGTAACGTTTACGAGACACCCCCTCCCCCCCAAATTGCGTTACGTAATACTTGTACGCTCCCTTTGCCACTTGCCTCCTCTCTCGTAGGAGGAATTCAGGAATCCAGAGGACAAATTTTTTTTGATGGGGAGGTAACTTTTTTTAAATTTCTTATCTCAATTCTATATCTCTTTTTTTTACTTTCTCTTACCTATGTATATATGTAATATATATATAGAGAGAAAGTATTGGATTCATGTCAAAAATTCGATGTCGAGATTTTGATGGATCTTCACGTTTCGAGGTCCCCTGAATCCAAAAAAGTGGTTTTCGCGACATGGTCTGTCTGTGTGTGTGTCTGTGTGTCTGTCTGTCTGTGTGTCTGTGAACAAAATATCTCAAGAACGAAAAGAGCTTGGAAGTTGAAATTTTATATTTAAGTTAGGCACCCCCATGGGACGTGACACGAAGCTTTTGAATAAAATCGACCAAAAAGTACTAGCACTTTACTGATTCACTTTTTCAGTTTTTTTCGATTTTCTCAAAATTTGCTCCAACGATTTTTTTTAAAATTCAAAAATCAATTATTTTTTAGATTCTCTATAAAATGTATATTCTCATTTTGTGATTGAAATCTTCTGAAGACCACTTTACTCTTGTACTCCATAGAAAAGATAGGAGAAATGGTTGCCATGGTATCAAAATATAAATATTTTCCCATACTTATAAATTTTACATCTTTTTTTTTTTTTTTTTTTTTTTTTTTTTAAAAAAACATTCACACTTTTTTCTCATTCACTCTCACATTCACACACACATTCACACAGCCTTTTCGGCAACTCAGGCCATTTAAGACTTTAAACGATATCCGTTATTGATTATTATATATATGGGGTCCAGGCATTCTTATTTAAGCCATTTGGTATCCAATTGGCTTAAATAAAATCATCGGACTGCCTGGGGTCCGAACCCGCGACGTTTGGTATATGAGGTTAGCACGCTAACCTCAACGCCATGCCCCGAGGGCCAATTTTACATCTTGAATTCAATTGTACCCTACTGTCGGAAACTAAATACATGTCGACACAAAAAATCTGGTGTGACAAGCACAGTACACAACTTTCGATTACCGAAGGTAAGAGAAAGTTGTGTGCTGTGCGCCAAACTAAATACATGTCGACACAAAAAATCTGGTGTGACAAGCACAGTACACAACTTTCGATTACCGAAGGTAAGAGAAAGTTGTGTGCTGTGCGCCAGTCACACCAGATTTTTTGTGTCGACATGTATTTAGTTTCCGACAGTAGGGTACAATTGAATTCAAGATGTAAAATTTATAAGTATGGGAAAATATTTATATTTTGATACCATGGCAACCATTTCTCCTATCTTTTCTATGGAGTACAAGAGTAAAGTGGTCTTCAGAAGATTTCAATCACAAAATGAGAATATACATTTTATAGAGAATCTAAAAAATAATTGATTTTTGAATTTTAAAAAAAATCGTTGGAGCAAATTTTTTGTTTACTAATTGATTTGTGTTATTTAATTTATTGTTTATTGTGCTTTTTAAATATCTTCAACGTGAAATTTTATTTTGTGTAAGAGAAAAAAAAAATTCTGTGATATCTCGAGCAGACAGTCTTTGAGTAATTGATTTCATTAAAAAATAATACGGCGTTGTTTGCAATAATTAGACTAATAATATAGGCCTATCGTTAAACAATTGCATTCGCCAGGGGGCCTGACGACCGAGATGATTGCAGTTAAGCAATGCCAAGCACGGTGAAATCTCGAGTGGGTGGTCCCGAAAAACAACCTTCCTGAACGGGGACCTGTTGGCATCGATACTATCATCATACTTATTAATAATTGCCTTAAACCGCGTCCGATGTGTGAAACAACCAATCAGGCCTCAGGGATAGCGCTGATTGGCGAAATACAGAGAGGGCGGAGCCGGAGAGGCAAATTCAAATTTTTTTTTAACCAGGAGAGATATCAATTTGGTTTCTTCCCTAAAGCCTTCCCTTGATAAGAATCTAAAAAAGTTGTTTGAGAGTTTTTTTAAATTCGGCAGCCCACCCCCCCCCGAAATTTTTAATTCTTCTGTTTCTTCAAATATTAACATGCTTTTTGGATTTAAAATTCTTGAATGAATATCTATCAAGGGATTTAAAAGTTTAAATATTTTTTGTGTAATTGCCCCCCCCCCGAAATTTTTAATTCTTCTGTTTCTTCAAATAAAAACATGCTTTTTTGGATTTAAAATTCTTGAATGAATATCTATCAAGGGATTTAAAAAGTTGAAAGATTTTTTGTGTAATTGCCCCCCCCCCGAAATTTTTAATTCTTCTATTTCTTCAAATATTAACATGCTTTTTTGGATTTAAAATTCTTGAATGAATATCTATCAAGGGATTTAAAAGTTTAAATATTTTTTGTGTAATTGCCCCCCCCCCGAAATTTTAATTCTTCTGTTTCTTCAAATAAAAACATGCTTTTTTGGATTTAAAATTCTTGAATGAATATCTATCAAGGGGTTTAAAAGATGAAAGATTTTTTGTGTAATTGCCCCCCCCCCCCCCCCCCCCCCCCCCCCGCCAAATTTTTAATTTTTCTATTTTTTTAAATATTACCATGTTTTTTTGGATTTAAAATTCTTGAATGAATATCTATCAAGGGGTTTAAAAGTTTAAAGATTTTTTGTGTAATTGCCCCCCCCCCCCCCCGAAATTTTTAATTCTTCTGTTTCTTCAAATAAAAACATGCTTTTTTGGATTTAAAATTCTTGAATGAATATCTATCAAGGGGTTTAAAAGATGAAAGATTTTTTGTGTAATTGCCCCCCCCCCCCCCCCCCCCCCCCCCCCCCCCGAAATTTTTGATTTTTCTATTTTTTTAAATATTACCATGTTTTTTTGGATTTAAAATTCTTGAATGAATATCTATCAAGGGGTTTAAAAGTTTAAAGATTTTTTGTGTAATTGCCCCCCCCCCCCGAAATTTTTAATTCTTCTGTTTCTTCAAATAAAAACATGCTTTTTTGGATTTAAAATTCTTGAATGAATATCTATCAAGGGGTTTAAAAGATGAAAGATTTTTTGTGTAATTGCCCCCCCCCCCCCCGAAATTTTTGATTTTTCTATTTTTTAAATATTACCATGTTTTTTTTGGATTTAAAATTCTTGAATGAATATCTATCAAGGGGTTTAAAAGTTTAAAGATTTTTTGTGTAATTGCCCCCCCCCCCCGAAATTTTTAATTCTTCTGTTTCTTCAAATAAAAACATGCTTTTTTGGATTTAAAATTCTTGAATGAATATCTATCAAGGGGTTTAAAAGATGAAAGATTTTTTGTGTAATTGCCCCCCCCCCCCCCCCGAAATTTTTAATTCTTCTGTTTCTTCAAATAAAAACATGCTTTTTTGGATTTAAAATTCTTGAATGAATATCTATCAAGGGGTTTAAAAGTTTAAAGATTTTTTGTGTAATTGCCCCCCCCCGAAATTTTTGATTTTTCTATTTTTTTAAATATTACCATGTTTTTTTGGATTTAAAATTCTTGAATGAATATCTATCAAGGGGTTTAAAAGTTTAAAGATTTATTGTGCAATTGCCCCACCCCCGAAATTTTTATTTTAAACTTCTTGATTTTTTTAATAGGTCCCTGTCCGCCTGATTTCATTTGCATGCCCGTTGGCTCTAATCAGTTTATTAAAGGGAAATTTAGGCTTGCTTCTTGCCCGTAATTTTCTCATGGCCTTCAAAACCCAGAGGCCGGGCAGGGCGAATACTCAAATTTTAAACTTGATTCATTGTATTTTCATTTAGGCGAAAATAATATGGGCTTTAAAATTAAGAGAAAAACTACTGATCACGCAACGAGACGCCGCCCGCCAGGGCCAAGTTGAGATGGGCGCGGCGAAGCCGCGCCTTTCTCAACTTGTAAATATATACACTCCCAAATATATCGTATCTAGATAATGTGTATCGTTAAAGTCTATAAGGCCTAAGATGCCGAAAAGATTAAAACCTCTAAAAGGCTGTTTGTAATCAAAATTTGTTAATTAAATTAAAATTCAAAATGTCGTTAAGGATGAAATTAATTGAATGTATATATTATTCATTAAATGCTTGAATTTTTATTAATCTTAAAAGTATCATCTTATTAAGGAAAAACTAGTATCAAAGGTATTCCAAGAAATTTCGTCAATGAGGACGAGTAAAGAAGGCGTTGTCTCAAATAAGAACGTCAGTTTTTTTTTTGTTTTTGTATTTTTTGACAAGATCCGGTTGAGGAAAAATTTATTGGAAATAAAAGTACTTCCCATTTATCAAAATTTAAAATAAATGTTTATACTAAGCTATTAGTTCTATTGTGGTGTGAAAGAGAGATTGGAGTAGACCTATTAGAAAATAGGCTCTAACATAACATCTTTGTTTGTCAACTAAGATAAGAATCTCTGCTTTATTAGGCTGGACGCACACCGATTGAGCAAAAATGCTCAATGACAAAAGATTTTTGACGAATCGTGCTTTTTTTTTTAAAACACTCACACTTTTTTCCCATTCACACTCACACTTCACACAGTTTTTTCGGCAACTTAGGCCATATAAGACTGACGATAACCGTTATTATTTATAATATTTATTGGCGAACCCGCGACGTTCGGTATAGAAGGTAGGCACGCTACCAACTACTCCAAGCCCGAAGGCCACGAATCGTGCTAAAAACTGTTTTTTTTTTTTTTTTTTTGTTTAATATGGATCAACACACACCGATTAATCAAAACCAAAAAACACAATTGAGCATGATACCACATCATTGAGCAAAATGTTTTGTCATTGAGCAAATTTCAAGTTTAATTATAGACCCCATCTATATATAATATACGGTACATTCAAAAAATTATATATAATTTTAAAAAATTTCGGTGGAGGGGCCCTCGCCCTCCTCCCCTTCATTTATAAAATTTTGGAGTGTATTGCTCAATGACAAAACATTTTGTTCAATCGGTGTGCGTTCAGCCTAATTGTAAAAGTTTCTTTTTTTAATAGAAATTAATAATAATAATAATAATAATAATAATAATAATAATAGTAAAATTTTTAATGACATATTCATCAAAAATTACTTGTTTATTCTAAAATTAAGTAGCCTACTTAAGTATATAGGTTCCCTTGAGGGTGCCTCATTTTTTTCTATTTACAAGTTTGGGGTAAATAATTTAAAATCGCGAAATTTTAAGGAATTCCATTGCATTGAACTGAAAATGTTTTCTTTTCAATCCCTTATATTCTCTTTTTTAATCGATAACTTAAAAGAAACCTAAAGACCTACCTAATAGATAATACTTAAGTTTTTTTTTTTTTTGTTATATAACTAGAATAATCTCGGCTTGGACAGCCTTAGACCGAACGAAGTGTGCCCTCAGGTAATGAGTTAATTGACCTTTTAAGTGGATTAAATGTCGGTCATGAATTTGAAGTTTTTATTTTCAATTTCGTCCTTTTGCAAATTACAGAGATTTGCATTCTAATTTCTGATAGAATAGGTATTAAAAAACTATTTTTCCGTTTAATAATCTACTATAGGCTATAGAATAAATATTTTTTTCTTTGTCAATAACTCTATACTCTGCGTGTGTGTCGTTAATTGAATAAAAAAGTCACAAAAATTAAAAATAAAATTATGCTAAAAAAAGACAGTTTAAAATATATTCCATATCGCGTTCTTAAAACACTAATCGCTGATTGACTATTGAAAAATAACGTAAAAGTTGATTGCGTAAAATATAGTGCTTAGAGAGATAGTTAGTGCCTCTTATAAATTTATTTCTATTGTTTATGCACTAAATGAACCAATTTATTTACAATTTCGATACTTTGCCCTCCATATGTGGATCACATTAAGTTAATATGTAAATGCATTAAGAACTGCGCACGCGTGGTTCGTTCTAGGGGGGATCGAAATAAAAAATGCATTAAGTCTCAATTAAGGCTTTTCTATTGAAAAAAGATTACTAATTTATATCGCTAAAAAACTAATATTTTTTATTTAGAGATATTCTGATAATGAGTCGATTTAAACTTAGCTACTTAACAATGCAAACTAATAATCGATCAAAATAGGATTTTAAATCTTTGACCTACAAAAGAATAGCATCTTGTATATCCTTATTCGGTTAATTATGTGCATATAAAAAATTTATTTTAAATATTCGAATTTTAAAATATAAAGATTTTT